>RXPK01002264.1:0-47541 GCA_004143645.1 Protaetia brevitarsis | reverse complement strand
GTTGGCTCCGTTCCAATTTTCCAGTTATTTGTTTAATTGATTTTTTAGTTTCTCTATTGATCTTGACCTAATTCTCTTTCGGTGTAATAGATGCGCAAATCTCACTGCTTGTACGAAAAAGAATGATTAATTAGTTAATTCAATACAAACCATAGTATTACCGGTTTATATTGGCCCAAAATAAAGTGGTGCTGAAGAAATTTGTTACTCTGTTCCATTAATAGAGATATGTTGGATGAGCGTTTTTGTTTTGGAATTAGAATAGCTGGTACTAATTTATGCGTGAACATTTTAATTATGTTCTCTTAAAATAATCTAGAGTTTATAGCCAACATTACACTAGCAAGTGGCAAAGGTGATATTAACAAAGCAGATTTCGTTAAATATTGTTGCACTAACAACAATTATAGGTAATCCAACAAGGAAAAGTTGCGATTTTTTTTTGATCAGACTTATCAGTGGCAATAATGGATTAAAATTTCAATCATTGAACAGAAGACTAATTTCTTCACTCAATGTTTCGCTACGAAAATGGGCCATCGCGATAAATATGGTAAGTCTTTAGAAAGACAATTTTTCTTCAGCAATAAACGCGAAGAAACGAGATAAATTACAATAATAAAGCAAAAATAATAAAACAGCAAGAAATGACAACTAGCGCGATGACAGATATAAACAGAGAAACAGAAGTGTACCCAACTCTCTAAAGTAAATATGTATTAGTCTAATTTTTTCTACCACCTTTCAATTGATTACGGTGTATACATTTCTTAGTTTACGTCTCATTTGAAGTAATATCCTACCTACCCTGCCAATAACTATCAGGTTGATCCCTAAACGTTTTTTTTAATTTCACTAGCCCTAGTTAATTAATAATATAATCGCTTGCGTACATTGGCAATGGTAATCATTGGTAATCATTGTTTTACCAAGACGTCAAAAAGTAATTTATAGTGTTTGTTTGACATATTACTGTTTTCATATCCTAATATAACAATATTTAATTGAAATACAATGCGGCATTAATTCGAAAAAACATGAAGGAAAATAGTAAGAGTTAACACATAAACATGATGATAACCCAAAATGGACATCTAGAAAAAAAAAAATCCAAAAACCCGTAACTTTTTTCATGTATTCTAAATATTAAAAAAAGAAAATAAATTTATAATATACAAGAACAGGGTTGAGAAAAATTATATGTTTTTAATCCCCTAACCAGGCAGTGGGTACGCCACTGTTTTTCTTTAACCGAACTCCATATTTTTTCTTGTTTCTGAAATATTGCAAAAAATGTGTTTTGGGGGGTAACTTTTAAATTACACCCCCTAAAACAAACACAGGACCCTATGTATGTATGTATGTATATATATATTGCAAGGGTGATATTACACTGCGACCTAAAAGATCTATTGTGTCACCTGTTCTTGCTGTTTTACAGCTGGATTTCCAATCCTATTCCTTTCAGAAAGTGTAGGATATCAGAAGGCCCCAGGTTAGGTAAGTCTCCCTCTTCGATTTCACGTGCTCCCAGGTGCAACACCCTTGAGTTGCACAGTGCTACGCAATTTGAGAGGGGATGGATACCATCCTGTTCCCCAATCTGCTGCAGCCGTTTTGCTCCTCCCTTTGTTCCTTCCTTGTGAGGTACTCTCACTTTGGAAGTGGAACACTTCTTATGGAGGTTCTGCTCCAATTCCTGTTTATTAGCGGTATCGTTCCGCTAATAAACGTCTTTCCTCCATGGTTGATCCCACGAGTAGCTAGGGAAGAAAAGGTCCAGGCTAAATACAATTGGGTGCGCCAGGTGCCTCAAGGTTGGACTATTAGACTAGTCTTCTATCCAGCCACGCATTCCATCAGCCTAGTCCGCCACCTTAGGATTTAGGTTTTTGTTGTGGTTGTCTCCTCTCGGTCCGTGCAGTTAAGCCAAGACCTCCCATCCCTTTCGGGACCTGGTTTAACAGTTGGGCTTTCGGTAGCCGAAAGCAACATCTAGGATCGTTGTAGAACCCTGTGCAAGCCCTTAGCCACGACACGACAGCTCGGGCGAGGGGGAGTGGTTCACGACAACGGTCTTCATTCACCCTGCTCCGATTTTAAGCAGAGAGGACGAACTAGCGTCTTGAGCGAACCCTGGCAAGATGGCCTTTCCCCTATCCACCACCTCGGGGACGCGCCTGATAGGTACTCCCAAACTCCAGGAACACAGAACCCTAAAAAATGGGTGTCAAATATTTTTCGGTTTTCTACATTTCTATAAAATTTTATCAAAATCGGAGAGATGAACTTGCCTGCTTTTCTATGTTACTGCAACACGTTGTATATTGAAGTTATACCTAAAAATTCAAGTTGTTTATTGTTTATTGTCTTTTCAAATTTTTGGTGCCTAGAAATCCATACTCACTCAACTGTGTTTGATAAAGGCTTTTGACATTATTGATTCATACATCGATTTTATGATTTTCCCAGTAACTTATGTAAATTTTAATGTAGTAATTATTGCGGAATAAATCTCTATGGTTGTATAATTGTAATTAGGTCACATGTTCCTAATTACAAAATTCGTTATCTGAATTTGTTATTAATCAGTCGGCGACGTCACATAAGACAGGAAACCTTATTAGATTTTATCATATTTCCTTTTTGAACGGTTAGCAATACCTACTTATACATTTTTTTTTGTTGTTATAGATTCTGAAACGTTTATACCTATAAAAAAAATCTTTTTATCGTTTAATCTCAAGTGAAACAGTATTTTTGCAGTAAATTAATGTACGAAAATAACGCGTCTGCAAATGTATGAGTCATGTAGAGTAGTAGTCATGTAGACGTAATTTGGAAAATACGTTTAGAAAAAGGCGATCTAAAAAAAAAATACTAATTTAATTGTAAAATTAGAAACCAATTTATGGAAAATGTAGAATGTGTTATAATGTTGCTAATTGTCATAAAGTTATTACACGTTACTTTTTATGCTCAACTTATTTTCTTTTACGTATATTTATGTCAGTAATTTAACTCTACAAAATTCTAAATTATATGACTATTTTTTTTCATTTGTTGCAGATGCGATGGGATACGTCTAAACCGTCTCCAACAATGAAGGATTTTGATCAGAAAGTATCAGAAGCTGACGCGTATCTGCAGTTGATGATAGATCAAACTAGGGTAAGAAAAGTTCTCTGTCAATTTCCTTCAAACATAGTGATTAAGAAGTTTATATGTTTTTAAATTATGGCTGAAGTAAGTAATTCAGCTTATGCAGTTATATTTTTCACAGTTCCCATTTGACAGAACTTTATTTGATTACTAAAAATAAGACAATTAACGAAAATCACAAAGAAAAAAAACACAGTAAAGGTATTTTGCTGAACAATCTGAATAGTGATTTTGACTATATATTTTTAGGTCGAACCATAGCTATTGCGGTGTTTATTTTTTAAACAGTTTCTTTTATGCCCGCGAAAATGTAGTTTATATACACCACAGAACAGCAATAAGGAAAAACGCGTCTTGTAGATTTCGTTGAAAACACCTGATGTCATGACTACGTCATAACAGCGCCCTCCGGGCCAAAGCACTGCCAAACATATAGTGCGTTCGGCATTCTTCTCCGAGCTGCTCTCTGACAACAATTTGACGTGAATAGGTAGTGCCTGCCCAATCACAAGTTGGCGTGTGCGCCAAATTTATGTTCCGGTGTCTCGGGAGCGACGAATAGTGTAATGGGCTGTAAATTTTGTCCCTTTTAATTTGTTTGCTATCACACGCACAGAATGTCCTTCCTCATGTAATGTGACAATAGTCGATCTCTTTTCTACACTACTTGGCTTTCCTTTCGGCATTTTTTAAATACTATTTTCACAAACATCACATTTGAACAACCTCATCCTAACTGGTTTACTGATAGAATAATTTGAAAACAAGTACGATATTAATTGTGTTGCGTAGGCTTTCACGGCCGGAATCTACTATAAAAAAAATTTCCCAGCTGTTGAGCCGTGCTCTTGTGGAATTACTTTCATCACATCGACACTTTCCACAGCTCTCGTGATGTGTTGTTTTAACTCATCTAAATCATTAGGAAGCGGAGGGACGTAAACCAGGCCTTTTACAAATTCCCATAGAAAAAATCGCACGGTTTAAGATCGGGGCTCCTTGGTGGCCACCGTACGAGAACGCGCTTGTTGGCTGTTGCACGGCCTATCTAGCGCTGTGGACGTGTTTCGTCCAGATAATTTCTAACGAGACAGTGCCAGTGAGGAGGTGCTCCATCCTGTTGGAAGATGAAGTTCTCCCAGTTTTCATGCAGTTGAGGCATCAACCAATTGATCAGCATTTGGTGATATGTAGCTCCCGTTACTGTGTTTTCTTCAAAAAAGAAAGGAACATACACCTTTGTGCGAGATACAGCACAGAACACATTCACTTTTGGAGAATCACGCAAATGCTCCACCAGCACTCTCAGAGGTTCAGTCCCTCATATTCGGATGTTGCGTTTATTCACCTTGCCACTTATGTGGACCGTTGACTCGTCACTGAAAATTATCCGCTCGCAAAACTCATCTTCATTACGTTGCAGCATTTCATTGCAGCAATGTTGACGTTTAAGCTTGTCATCTTCACGTAGATGCTTTACCAACTGCAATCTGTAAGGCGTCAGTTTTAGTCGTTTACGTAAAATTTTCCACACAGTTGGTTGCGGAATTTGTTGTTCCAAACTTGCACGTCTTGTTGACTTTTTGTGGACTTCGTTGGTAAACAGCACTAACACGTTCCACTGTTTCTTTTGACACACCAGGTCTTCCCGGACTTTTTCCTTTACATAAACACTGTCGTTTCAAATTTATTGTACAATCGTAGATCGACTGTCTAGCAGGTGGTGGTTTTCCAATACGTGTCCGAAAATATCGTTGGACAACAGTTACGGAGTTCGTTTTGGCAAATTCAAGCACGCAATATGCTTTCTCAGTAGAGTTTGCAGCCATCGTAGCTATTATGCTTGCTCAGTACTACCAACTGTACTATTGAAACTTCTACAGTTCCTCAACCTGACAGCGCAAAATGACGCAATGTAAACATGCTTGTCAGCGTTCCTTTAAATATCGTTTTTAATGGTTTTATTACCTACTATTAGGTTACATTAAAATTTTCTCTTAATGAACTTATTCTAATGATGATTTCCGTCTTAAATACTTTTTTGTTATGCTTACTTTATTGTAGAGATTTTTACAATAATATTAAAAGTATTAAATATCGAAAAAAAATATTTTTTTATAATTATGCTAGTTCTAAATTCAATGGCCGCTAGTGTTTATGTGCAACAAGGAAGCAGGGCTTTTCAAGGATGAACAGGCCGTAACCGCTATTTTGTCATAGACCGGAACTGAAACGGGATCCATATTCGATTTTAAATTATGTTTAGGTATTGAACCGAAACCGCTAAAAGCTAAAACGGGTTCTTTTTTCAGATTTCACGGTTATATATTTGATTAACTATTGTTATACAGTATGAGACAAAGAAACAACCAGTGTAGCTAATAATATATTTTGATTATTGTAGCGATAAAGAACAAATAGAATAGTAAATTGTGCAAGGAGACGATAAAGGCAAGGCATCAATTTCATTTGATTAACCACGCTACTGGGAATTCATAATATAAACAGCAAAGAAAAAGAAGCGGTTAATTTAACTGTAGTACTATAGTTTTTAAGGATTTTCGCCGATAAATGTTTGAAATTTTGCAATATATCGGTATGTTTTGCGTACTGTTTAGTTGTAATGTTATACGAGTGTAAAAAATATGTAAATAAATTGGTTCATCGTGTAAATAAGAAGAAATCTACAATTACCATATAAATACACATCATTGTGGGTAATCAACGATGTCTGTGGACACCAGACATGTATTTTTTTAATTGCTTGAAAAAGTGTTGTTCCGTGAATAAAGTAACTGAAGTTAAACTAAGAAGAAAGAAAGAATAAATCTTGATTAGTTAGTAGAGTGAGATTCAAGAAATTTGATTTACGCATGACCACGACAAAAATAAGGAATAAAGATTTGACATGTCAACAAGTGAAATTATAAAGTGTTACAGTGTGTACATGTAACACAGTCGACAGTTTCGAATTAATTTTAAACAGATGCAAATCAACTTAACCATATTTTAATTGTAATATTTTACATAATATCTAGTAACTTTATCTTATTGTCATTTTTTTTATTTTGACTTTCTAACAAAATAAATTAAATCATTTAATTTAATTTTATACTCCAATTGTGAATACTATTTATACTACTATTTTATTATTGTTGTTTAATATCTTGTATAATATGGTCAATTAAATTTACCCTCAAGCAAGTTGTGATGGTATTTATTCAAAATATCATGTTGGTAGTCTAGTAGTTTATCCAATCATATTTTAGAAATGTTATAAAAGTAGAAAATGCAGAATGGTTGTACTCTTTGCAGTCACGTATAAAAAATATGACACTTTGCGGCAATTGATATCAGAATCACTGGCAGCAAGCACAATTTCATATTGTACATGCCATACAATCCTTAAAATAAGATCTACAAAATTTCCATACAATGCAAGTGTTCTTGCCCACTGATCACGTAACCCTGCTTTTTGGGCAGGATGAATCGCGACACGGTTTTGACAAATCCTTTTTCTCGGATGATGAATCTCATGGTTTCACTATTGGGTATTTAAATAAACAAACAATGCGCATCTGGTCTAGTGAAAATCCACATGAAATTCTTGGAACACATTCTCAAAAAATAGACGTTTAGCTTGCTGTTTCTCACAAACGGATATTGGTCCAATATTCTTTAATAATACCATAAATGCGAAACAATATCGTAATGCTCACAGACCTGATAGATTGCTAATAAACCGTATGCGCATCATTACCCCGCACCATCAACAGTTAGCCGGACATCTTCGAACACAGGCGTCATCATCACGCGTCATGCTTATACGTTGCCTTACGGTTAGTTAGTATCTTTCTTGGGAGTATTTGCGTTGAGATGTTTGTTAGTTGGTCAAATCACAGTAGCATACTGTGACCAATTCAGAAATGTGACTGGTGCGGTATATTACCTAACCTTGCAGTTTAATTATTTTGTTTATTTGCTTTTGTTTTGTTTTTTGCTTTTAGAGAGTATTTCTATAAATATGTATATTATTCATATTTCTATTATACGCGTAAGCCTTGTGTATAGCACTAATAATAAAAATACAAAGAAAATCAATAAGGAAAAAATTAAGTATAAACTAATATTATTTAATTATCTGTAAATTGGACAGCAAACACTCTTGTTGAGTTTTTACTGCTGAAGAAAACATAACATTACATTGTTACGGCATATTTAGATTCCAAAAAAAAATTGTTGTCAAAAAAAACAACAATTGTAGAACAGTCAACTACAATTTGTCGTGGGAATTACGACTGGCTACAATCTATCTAAATTTCTATCACACGATTGTAGTTAACGATTGTATTTCTATTAAATACAATATTGTTGTAAAAATTACTGAAAAATCTATTTCAAGCGTTGACATAATAGTGTGTATATTTTAGTTACAAATATTGTACGAAAAATCACCTGATTAGGAAGTAAAATTTAATATAAATTTTCTTACTATTTACTACACTTCTGTGTGAAAACATACAACAGTATTGTTTCAGATAACACTACAATTTTGTAGTAAAAAGTGCTGGGTGTTGTATCAATAATAACGCATTTAAATGCAAAGTTTTATTCATATATGAATAAATAATATAATATTAAAATATAACAGTGTGATAAACATATGACATGTAAATATATTTTTTATACATTATGCGAAAAAAAAAAAAAAACTTCAACAACACACCATTTAGCAATCAGCAAATCAGCAATAACTCGTGGTATGTTGTGCAGGCGCATATGACATGACTCTGATTTGGTGACCTAAACTGTGTTTACTTATAGAGTTCAGAAGATACCTGTACAATTAAAAAGTATTCCTTGAATTTGGCTTCAATTAGTTTTCGAACACCCAATACAAGAGAAGCTCCTTAATGTCATCTGAAGTTAAATTCTTGAAGCATTCTTCATTTACTTCGTTATCTAAAACAAAAATGAGTTAAAATTAGATAACACGAATGTGTTCTCTATCATAAGCGATTGGAAGTAGCGTAGAAATTATACTCTTAGTTATTCTTAAGAAGTATTGTTAGTAAAATTTGAACCATCACCCAGCAAGATATACAGCTACTAGTAGAAATATTTACTTATTGTTGGATTAAATTAAATTTATATCGTTTTCAGTTAAGACAAATATGTTTATATATTTTGCCGATATATGTCCCTACTTATGCCATGCTATAATATTAAACTTTCAATTTGTCTTACCTTTACACACATCCAGTAGTTTTTCCAGGTTCCACTGTTGCACTTTGATTACAACAAACTCCTCCATCACTCCGAAATTAGGTATATCTAATAGGTGCATAAACCACGTCAACAGCTCAAATGCTCAAATGGCCGTGTAAACTATGATATAATCGACTATCCGTTAAAATTTGATGGCGCTGTACTCGAATAACGCCCTCTGATGACTGCAGTATCTCATTGTTAGCTTTTGCCATTCTAATTCGCCATTGGTGTATTTGAATTAGACCACTTATTTAGAAACAAAAATATCGAAAAAATAGGAAGTTTTGTGTAAAAAATTGCCACAATCTTGTGTACGTCTCGACACAAACATTGTTGAAAAAAATGTCACAGTTGTGTGAAATTATACAACAAAAGTTTAACCACAATTTTAAAGTATTATTTGCGAAAACAACATGTATTAATTAACAAACATCAGGTTAACATAATTATGCTAATTACTGCCACAATATTTTCTCTACAATATTGTTGTATATTTTTTCAAGAGATTTTTTTCCGTGCACTCTCAAACAACTTTCATTTTAAATTTTATCTTACGTGTTTTTCTATATGGCGTTAAAAGGATACGTCTCTTCTTATTATTTTTATCAAAACCCTATAGATAGTGGATAGTAAGTTAAGAAATGGTTTTAGAACACTACTTGTGTTATCTTTGTTGATTGAAGTATGCACAAAAAGTTGATTGTGGATTTAGAAATAGTAATTATCTGTAGCTTTAAATTGCCCACAATTTTAACAAAACAAAACCAGTTTTAACATTAAAAATACACAGGTTAAAATCTAACATGATGGATGTTGTGCTAAAGTTTTTTAATGTCTCATTAACTTGATTTATTTGAATACAATACACGCTGTATTGACATCACCTATGATGTTCTGTGTGCCAGTATGGTGCATTTCAATTGATGGCAGTTTTGTGTTCAATATCAGCACTCTATTATCTCTATGGTAATGATCTATGACAACCATTTTTAAATCAATT
This sequence comes from Protaetia brevitarsis, assembly GCA_004143645.1. Lineage (NCBI taxonomy): Eukaryota > Metazoa > Arthropoda > Insecta > Coleoptera > Scarabaeidae > Protaetia > Protaetia brevitarsis. Next base: position 38,108 of record RXPK01002264.1, on the reverse strand, counting down.
ACTTGGTGATGAACTCCGCGAGGGATATTTCTAGCAAGTTAAAGCAACTAGAGTTTTTACAAATCGTCCTCATATAATTGAAGAACTTACTAAAGCTTTCCGAAATGTCTGTGAGGAAATTGCACCACATAACTTCTAAAAAAACTGTTTTAATTGACCCAAGGACAGTATAATTTTTCTGAATTAAAAAAACTTGTGCTTTAATGGGTTGGTGAATTGGTAAAATTTTAATATAATCATATGAAGTTCAAAATGATGGATAATTGTTATAGAAATAAAACCAAAGCAAGTTTGTTCTATCCAATCTTTGTAATTAACTATTAAAAATATCTTCACACTACATTTTTACAATATTCATTAATATTGATTTCCTCACTCTGCTCAACGATACGTTGTTTTCAGCGGATGTAGTAGTTAATAGTCTTTCACGAGGGAGCATTAAAAATAATCCCTACAGTTTGATTCGCATGATTTTGATATATTCTCTGCAAATGATTAACAGTTTCGTTAATTAAATTTCTGTGTTGCTGAATTTATGACTGTTATAATTTGTCATCGTGCAACATTTCTATAAATAATTCTAATATAAAATGTCTGTGTGTTTTATTTGTTTTTTACACGCAAATTCGACAAATAAACGTTAAAGTATCTATTTACTTACATTGTTAAATTAATACCAAGTGGGATTAGTTTTAAATAATTTTTTTATGACTAAACAAACATCAACCAATGCCATGGTTTTTCTGAATATCGTTTTACGTAATACCAAGGGAATTGTTATGCACACCGTGAAATGTGGAAAACAATTTTAGAGAACTAACATTTGGACCTTTCGTGTTGACTATTTATTAACTGCTATCCAGTATGACTAATAGGACATAATGTGTAACAAAGCGATTTTTTTAAATATACATAATTAACCCAATGGAAAAGTCTTGCAAGAAAAATAAACTGTCATTTTTGCGACTTCTAACATGGTATTTCAATAATTGCTAATTGCCCATTTAGTTTATTTTTTTTCTTATTCTTAAACAGTTTTGTATTTATTCGGTAATAAAACTAGAGACGTTAATTAATATTTTTCTTCATCCGTGACTTTTGTGTGTATTTCCTCGTATATACCTCTGGTCAAATATTACATTACCTTTCCCACAATCGTTAAATAAATAAGGTAAAAAAAAAAACCATAACATCTTACAGCATGAATGCTCAATATCAATACGTGCAAACTTACAAATTTATTTTGTCCAACTTCGTCGGCGTTCTATTTGTTTAGGGTAAACGTTCTAAAGCAAGCAATGTTAATCAAATGTGTTGTTTGATATTCAATGGAAGACGCACAAGAAATAAAAGACGAGTTAACACATTTAGTATCATAGTCGAACTCGAAACATTTTCACTTTTTTTTTTTTTTTGAATTTATTTACTTAGTATAATGTATGAATAATAATAAAAACTGAAAGTTTAAAGTGATTAATGTGTTAAATAGTTATAGTTTCAATCTAGTTCTGGGTAAAATATATGTGGTTTATTTAATTAAATATAATGTTTTATTTATAATAAAGAGTTAGAATATAGTACTTGAACATGTTGATCAAATTTGAATAACATCCACAATTGGTGAACACATGGCAGCAGGCATCCAAGGCATGCAATTGACCACTGAAGGAAAAATAGATTAATTTTAAAGTTTGTTTGTACTTGTAAACAAAAATGCATTAAATATTGAGTTAGTTAGTATGCATTTTATCTAGCTCTTATGTAAATAATATTATTTCGCATCATAATCTTGTTTTTAACATTCCTCTGTTATCATATAATCATTGAGAATACGTATATATGGCAACATAGTACAGTTTTTGGAGTATGCATGTGAGGGAATTGGGGACGAGACAATTTGATATCCTACAACAAATGTCTTTCGACGGTTTGCGAACCTCTTGGATAAACAAGTTCGTTTATATCAATCAATCAATATAACGACACTAGTATTAATCATGATGACTTAATGTCGGCAATACGGTAACTCTCTCCTACTTTGGCTTGATGATGAGATCATATGTTGCTTTGATGGTGATCTATGCTAATAGAGTTTTTTTTGTCTCAAAGAATGAAAAACATGCGAATCGTTGGTCTTATCCCATAATGAACTATGTGGCACTCCTATATGATTCTTGTTTTGGTGTTAGATGTTGTTCGCGTTGTCGGAGTTTTGCGGTTGATATGAAACTCGTAGGCTCTTACACGCGCCCGCTCTGTACTCTATTACCAGCGCGCGGACAATTTCGGGCGAACTGGCATGACATCATCTTGCCTGGACTTGCCCTGTGTCAGTACAACGTGTACATACGTGTCATATTGTATTGAAATTTTGTAAGTTTCACTTCGACAAATATTGACAACGCTTTGTCAACAGAATATGGTACAACACATGTAATGTCTTTTAATACATTTGCAGCATAGACATGGAAAATCAACTATTACAGCTACTTTATCCATGTATACTTACGTTATTCAGGAATTAGAGAAAAAAAAAGTGCCGGTGGGTATCTTTGCGATTTATGCAAAACATTCAACTGTGTTCAGCATGGTCTTTTGTTGGACAAGTTGGAGTTGCTTGGGGTGCGAGGTGTCGCTCTTAAGTGGTTGCCTCTTACTTGGCTGACAGAAGACAGTTTGTTAGAATCTCTGTGTCAGAACAAAATAGAAGACAGGTGTTTCAGTCGAATTCCCTTGCTGTTACTGTGGGAGTGCTCCAGGAAGGAGTCTTATCACCCTTGCTGTTCACCTTGTTTATTCATGAGGGTAACTTTATAGAGGGTCATTTTTTGACCATTTATGCTAATGATACGACTGTTTTTGTAAGTGATGATGATAAAAATATAGAGAATTCCACAAATCAAGGTACTGAGTCGACTTAATGATTGGTGTGTTGGTAATAAACTCTTTCTTAATACTTTAAAAACTAATTATGTTGTATTTTCTACAAGACCTCAATCGTTAACACAAGAATTTCACCTACAAATTGGTGATTCTACCATAGAAAAACAAACAAATATTGAATCGTTAGGCATTGTTTTCTCTGGAGATTTAAAGTGGAAACAACATATAGAATTTATAACTTCAGCCATAAGTAAATCTATCTTTAAACTTCGGCACTTGAAAAGTGTAATTAGCACGCAAATTTTAAAATTAATTTATACAACTGATATTGAATCACGAATAAGGTATGGCATTATAATGTGGGGTTCCAGTAGAGATATTCAAAAAATTCTCCTCGTTCAGAAGAGAGCTCTTCGAGTGATGGTTGGAGCAGCGCCACGGACATCGTGTAGGGAGATCTTTAAGGAGCTTCATGTGTTGACAGTGGTAGCACTTTATATTCTTGAAGTGGGAATCTTTGTACATATATATAAAGGTCAACTTATACAAGAAAATAATACACCACATAATTATTATACCAGAAAAAATGATATTCAGATGCCCATACACAGACTTTCGTTAACGAATAAAAGTATTTTATGTACTAATATTGAAGTCTATAATCACTTGCCATCCACCATGAGGTCACAACCGATGTATACTTTTAAAAGAATGTTGAAGAAGTTCCTTTTACCCAAACCTTTCTACTCATTAGATGAATTTTATAAGAATACGTTCTGATTTTCTGTTTCTACTGAAACTATAATAGTATATAATTGCACATAGAGTTTATGCTTTATAGCATCTAGCATTTTGTTTGTTCATTGCTTTTTCTTCTTTTTTTACTGACGTTTTCTTGAAATTCTATATGTTTCTTTTGGAAATAAATAGTTTTATTATTATTATTAGCATCTAATTGTCCTTCCGCCCTAAGTGACATTCGAGCAGCGTAACTTAGTTCTTCGGAGCTAAATGCAATTCACAATCCTTGAGTTTTCTCCGTTTAGACCTTTCACTATCCTTAGAAGAATCAGTAGATGGCCTAACACATTTTTTCATATTTTTCAGGATTGATTTCTATTGCAAAATGTTTGCATGTTTCTATATGCCGTAGTCCATTTGCTCTTATACTGAGATATAAAACGCGCCAGAGTTTGCTTCACCTCAGATGATAATGTATCACATCCTATAACCTTCCTTACTTCTTCACATAGATAATTACACTTTTCTTTGAAATCATCCAGAGGGCAACCAGCTTCTTAGAAATTCAAGTAATTCGTTGCGGATTAACGTAACATATTTGGACCGTGAGCCTGTGAAGAAAAAGAATGCTTAGATATCTTCTAAATTAAAAATATCCTAAGACCGCAAATTACCGCAGCTATTCTTTTAAAAAACTCATTGTATATACTATATATAAGGTATAATATAGCAAAAATTCACCACTGGATCTTGTTGAATAGACAACTTTTAGCTTAACAGATATCACAAGAAAGATATTCTTTCAATCATTTAAAGTACGCCTACTTTTAAGAATATTGTGTAAACAATTTGAGCACATATTTAGTGTAAAATGACATACTTACCACCAGCAACAGGTTCCATATTGATGTATTTAAATAGTTCACTTTAAACCTGTTTAATTAATTCACAAATCACTCACTCTCGCAGAATTACAAATATCTCTCCGTTAGAAATACATACTAACTTTAGACTGATATATTCAAGTAGCCCTTCATTTATATATAAAAGGGTGGGGTGGGGGTAATACCTGGATACCATTAGAGTCAATTAAACTTAAGTAACATAAACAATTAACGACTTTCTTAATTTTTATTTTGGCCACGATTTCTGGAAATTTCGCCAGTGCGCCCATAAACTGTGTGTTTATTTGTTGTATTCCCATTCCTCTCTATTTAGAAAGGAGGTAGTGAAGTATGCATATCGATCATTGGTCGATAAGAAGTATACAGCACGCCTCCCTTAAATGCCGAAGAAGTAAGGGAATTAGTGTTGGGAACGAAACTTTCATCATCATTCACGGTAGATCGTCAGCTTCATAATGCGACTTCAAGCAGTCTACTTCACTCATTGCGTGAATGAAGGGCTTGTGCATGAAGTCAATATTTCACATTGCTTTCACGAGAATAAACTTATAGCAACCTGTTTGTAAGTAAACAATTTACTATTTATTTTATCAATAAGGTATTTGCCCAAAAAACTAAATGGTTACCTATAATAGCCACGACGTGAACGGAGCTGCTTGCTCCTACCTTTCACGAAATATATCCATTCATATCGCATCTCAACCTTGAGCTTTTGTTTCATTCGTTATGTGGCTTCGCGCGCTGCATTATTTACTTACAGCTATACAGGCGAATGAAACCACGTTATTCGCAACATAAGAGGGAACGAATAAACGCATCCGTGGTGAAAATTACGCCAGAATACTGGAGCGGGTGATTGAAGCTATACAGCATATGTGGGCAACAACTGGCCTACTGTAAGATTTGATCTGGCCCGCGAGACATTTTGAAAAACCCAATTAAAAAAAAAATTACACTACTTACTCATACTCACTCCAAATGAGGAAGATCGAGTGATATGGGGTTTGTCGCTTGCTCCTGCGGAATCAAGTGAGCGAGCAAGCCGAGTGGCGGCGATCATCAAAGAGTGAGGCGGCAAACATCAAAGCCAAACAACAAAATATTATTGCTTCTCAAATGTTCTACACTACACGATTCTAGATCATTCCTTCATTTTGTCTATATAAGCGGGTGGATGGCCCGAACTTTAGTTCAGTTCTATTTGAGCTACCGAGGTAATAACTTCGACAAGCGATATCCTAGCGAACTGCTAGTGCCGTCAATTTGCTTTGTGACTTTGTGTGCATCTTGAGTGCTTACTAATTATATTTTGTTATTAAGTTTATCGAACGAAAAGTAAACGAAAATGATGTCTGGTGGAAACAAACGAAAAGTAGATGCAGAGGGTCGCTAGTTTCAAGAAAAATGGACTGAAGAATTCTTTTTTATCTTGCACAATGGTAGGCCTATTTGTTTGCTGCGTAATGAGTCCATTTCAGTGACGAAAGAATTCAATATAAGGAGGCATTACTGAACTAAGCATCGTATACTGCACTCACTGACAGGACAAATAAGAAAAGACAAAATCCAGAAGCTTACCGCAAATTTGGAAAAACAGCAGCAAATGTTTCATAAACAAAGAACACAACTTCATAATGTTGTGAGGGCTAGTTTATAGTTAGTTCAAAATTGGCAAAGTCATTAAAACCATTTGCCGAAGGAAGAATTTATCAAGGAGTGTATGTTAGAAGTTTGCAGTGTTTTGTTCCTGAAAAGAAAAATGAATTTGAAAAATAGTTTGTCAAGACGAACTGTTGCCCGACGTGTAGAAATGATGGCTAATGATATAAAAACAACTTTAACTGACTGTATGGCTGGTTTTGAATCCTTTTCCATAGCATTAGATGAGAGCACCGATTTGTCTGACACAGCTTAACTGGCTATTTTTATTGGAGGTGTTGATAAAGAGTTCACTGTTACTGAGGAATTGCTTGCTTTACAGCCGCTAAAAGGAACCACTACAGGAGAGGACATTTTTAATGAAGTTGAAAAGGTATTCACAAGTTTTGATTTGCCATGGTCAAAATTAGTTGGTGTATGCACAGATGGTGCACTTTCTATGGTCGACTTACGTAAATGGTTTCATCGGAATTTTGTATGAATAAAACAACTGAATTAAATGTGCAAAAAGATGATTTGATAGTCCTTCATTGCATTATCCACCAACAGAACTTGTGTTCTAAGCCCATTCGACTCCAGAATGTTATGAATATGGTAGTAAAAACCATCATTTTATTTCGATCCCGAGGCTTACCATCGTTAGTTCAAGGCGTTTTGGATGAAATATCAGCCGAATTATGACGACCGTAACATATTATTGTGAAGTCAGATGGTTAAGCAAAGGAAAAATGCCGAAACGGTTTTACGAGCTTAGAAATGAGATAGCAGATTTTATGCAAATAAAAGATAAACCACTATCTGAATTGAGTGACCCAAAATGGATATGTGACTTAGCATTTCTGGTCGACTTTACAAGCCATTTGAATGATTTAAATTTGAAACTTCAAAAACAAGGACAGTAGTAAATGATTTGTACAGCGTTTTGAAAGCGTTTCAAAACAAAATCCGCTTGTGAGAGGCACAGTTGCTGTCTGGTTACCATTTCAGCACGCTCTCTGCGTATGAAATTACTGCTTATGCTCAATATGCTGAAAACTCAAGTTACTGTCGGTGCAATTTTCGAACAGATTTAGCGAATTTTAAAAGCATGGAAGACAGTTTCAATTTATTACTTACTCCAACAAAAGTAATGTACAAAATGCTCTAATACACTTTTCAAATTGGAGTTGATCGAGCTTCAAGAAACTCACTCCTAAAATCTAAATTTGAAGACGTGGGAGTTTGTGCGATTTCTACAAAAAATACCTCGAAGAAGACCATTTTCCGAGCTTAGAAAATTCGCAAGAAGATGATTTGTGCGTTTGGCAGTACTTATAAATGCGAACAGTTCTTTCAATGATGAAAGTATATAAATCAAAACATCGTAACAAGGCTGACTGATGATAATTTGGAAAATTCTTTACGTCTTTGTATCAGTGAAATTCATCCAAACATCTATGGATTAGTTTCCCAAATTCAAGCTCAAGGGTCTCATTGATTTCGTTGTCGCTATTTAACTTTCGTAGTTTGTAGTAATTCCAAATTTCACGATTTAATTATAATGTTGTATCTATTTTTTTCATTTCATTTTCTTATTTTAATAAATTGCATTATAATAACATTGTCGTATTATTTCATGTCTACTATTCACTACTTTAAAATGCACTACTTTTAAACGCGACCCGCGAACGTATTTGCACACTAAATTTTGGCACACAACATGTCAAAGGTTGCCCATACTTGCTATACAGCGAAGGCTGCAACCATGTATTGAAACCAACGGCTTTCAATCTCAACATTTAAGGCAACAAAATGAACTCTACTTTGAGTACATGTAGATCTTTAATAATTACAATTCCTGTATTGATTTGAAAAGCTTTGTTTTGCCATTCATTACAGTAAAATAAAATTAAGAATAAAAAACTTCATCCAATGTTTTGTTGGCTGTGGACTCTCGATTACCACGCAAATCGACACAAATTTAAATAACATACAACGTGACGATTTTTTTTTTCAAATCAGTCATGCGAATACAGAAGGCAAACAAAGTACAATATTCGAATAGTAAGATTTTCTATTAAGGAATATGCAAACAACATCAATACTGTGTAAAAATTACTTCCATATGTTTTGCACCATATTTCGTACCATGCCTTAGTGTATAGTTTCGTGATTATTTGCATAATAGGTGATTTTTTTTCTTCTTTTATTCAATTCAAGTAATTTTTTGTTTAAAAGTAACTTACCTAAAATTGTGCGCAACATATAAATGAGGAATTAACACAAAGACATTGAACCACTAAATATGCAAATATTCGAACAAAGGAATCAAATATTTATTTTGGTTAACAATACGCTTCTCTGTATACCTTACAGAATTTAGAAGATAAAATGGAAACAATCACGGATGAACAGGAAAGAGCCAAGTGCCAGATAATTTTAGATCATGCAAATGTAAGTATGCGTCGGCCTTTACCACCTTTACAAATGGTATAACGTGTTCACAATTTTCGAACAGGTGATGTTGAACGCCATTAAGCATTCCATAGTATTACTACAGATAGCGAAGGTACGTCTGAGGTTTTACAAGAACGAATCGTTTGAGAAGTTTGTGTTTTCTGATAAATTTTTGTATCCCCGCAGAATACGGCCCATCCTATAAACGGAATTTATCAACAACACACCACCATATCAACACACAACAGCACTGGTAAGGATGAGCTTTTAAAACGCTGGCTTGCCCAAAACACGGATGCGAAATATAAAGTGGGTAACTACTTTTATTCGGGAGTTAACGGTGGACGAAAAAGGTTAAATATGTGTACCTTATCCGATAGTTTCGCTCATTTGAAATATTGAAGTGAAATTGAATTGAATTGCGCAAGTGGGATTCGTGTGTGTAGGACCGGATTCAATTAGATTTCATTCATCAAACGAAAGGGCATTGATTTTTACAGTAAATTTAATTAGATTTACTTTGCAGTCCATATAATGTGCATTAATCTATTAATATAATAATGATCTTGTATTTCCCACACTCGATTTTTTTCATATTAACTATGTAATCTATTATTAATACAGTCAATATGTGCTCAAAAGAGCCCCTCGCGGAAAAGTGGTGCGGTAGTTCTGGTTTCTTCCATTCTACATGTTTTTTTTTTAGTTTGGCATTTTTTCCTGAACTATCAACTTCCCATAAATAATATTTTTATGCAAAATGGAAGTACATGCATTAAATTTCCTACAAATTTAATTATTATTTACAGTTGAGGTCTAATGGTTTCCCCCCCCCCCCCCCTCCCCCTGATAACTTTTGAATGGTATGAGATAGAGCAATGAAACAAAAACCAAGTGAAATTAGAGATAATTTGTGGTTTTTTGCCTATAGAGATACGCAAATGGCTTTTGATGTAAAATAGAGGGGCGTTGCTATCTTTAAAATGTTTTAAATGGGAAAGTAATTTCAATTTAGAAGCTCATTTGGAAGATATTTCTATTACTTTTATGGCAATGCAAACAGTTTTACGATTTTCGAAATTTTTACCAACTTATCCAAGATTAATAATTGGAGTACATACGTTACTTTTTCGATAGCCTTCGTATTCGCTTTTTGGATATAGTGTACAGAAACCTGTAATTACAGTAATCTGTAACATAGACACCCACACACATGACACATACACTGACAGATAAGACACTTTTTCTAAATTTTGCAAAAAACTCATATGTAAAACAATATGTCATATTTTTACAACAATCGCTCTCTTAATCACATAAACCACAATATTTATACGAGGGCTATCGAAAAGGTAACGTAGGTACTCCAATTATTAATCTTGGATAAGTTGGTAAAAATTTTGAAAATCGTAAAACTGTTTGCATTGCCATAAAAGTAATAGAAATATCTTCCAAATGAGCTTCTAAATGAAATTACTTCCCATTTAAAATTTTAAAGATAGATACGCCCTCTATTTTGCACCAGAAGCCATGTGCGTATCTCTATAGGCAAAAAGTCACAAATTATCTCTAATTTCACTTGGTTTTTGTTTCATTGCTCTATCTCATACCATTCAAAAGTTATCGGGGGGGGGGGGGGGGGGACCATTTACGACCCTCACTGTATATAATAATTATATAATTCCTATGTTAATATAGTTTGCGTGTTAATTTAGCGCCTATTGGTTACTTCAGTAACTTTTCTTTTTTTTTACATCACCACTGCCACACGTTTAATCTGTGAAAAACGTTTCGCACTTAACTTCGAGAAAGCACTTTTTAAGAAGAGCTTTTAGTATTTTCTTTTCAGTTACTCAAAAAATAAATAGACATGTTTATAGTGTATGTAAATCGCAAAATCAGGGCCTCATTTACCTCAAATGAGAACACACTTTTGCAAGTCTTATCATTGCAAGAGATACAAAATTAAATCTAGCGTAAGTATATCATTATAGTTATATCCTCTTGCGGAATAAATGCCGTCGGTTATATACATTAAACAATTTAACCGTCACTCGCTCGATATTATTGATATAAGTAACGTAAGTAGGACACCATATGAATGAACCATACTCCAATCGGGATCTTACAAAGCAATTAAATAATAAAGTTGAACAATTAACATCAGTACCTAAAGTCTTTGCGGTTTCTATATATAAAACCGCACATTTTGTAAGCGTTAGCAATTATATCTGTAATATAGTCACTGAAAGTAAGTTTACTATCAAATATTAGCCCCAAGTCACTATATATACTACATCTTTGAAGTATTACATTATTAACAGTATAATTATGTATATTCAATAATAGTGTTCTGTTTCTTAGTAAGTAAGTCATAACTTTGCATTTATTTATGTAAAGTTGTAAGTGCACCATACGGACCGGTGTGAACTTGGCAAGCAACTTTATTAAAAAAAAAATAAACGTAGTACGGTTCGATTGTACTTCGTTTGTACCCGTTTGTACCACCTTCAGTTTCGTTTGTACCTCAAAGGTTAAAAACATAGAAAGGGTTAAAAAAAATTTCAGCAAGCAAGTACAAGTTATTCAAAAACGGACAACGTCAATCGAAAGAACATCGTTTGTACCCGTTTGTATCTCCATTTAAATCGTTTGTACTTCCACCAAACCGGAAGTAGAAACATTTGAAAATAAGTAAGTTGGCGAGAGAAATTTCGCTATTTTTTGAGATATCGAAAAACGGCCAACGCTATTCAAAAGAGCATCGTTTGTACCCGTTTGTACCTCTTTTTACATCGCTTGTACTTCAACCGAACCGGAAGTAGTGACAATTCAAAATGTGTCAAAGAGAGAAATTTGGCTATTTTTTAAGATATCAAAAAACGGCCAATGCTATTCGAAAGAGCATTGTTTGTACCCATTTGTACCTCTTTTTACATCGTTTGTACTTCAACCGAACCGGAAGTAGTGACAATTTAAAATGTGTCAAAGAGAGAAATTTGGCTATCTTTAAGATATCAAAAAATGGCCAAGGCTACTCGAAAGAGCATCATTTGTACCCGTTTGTACCTCTTTTTACATCGTTTGTACTTCAACCAAACCGGAAGTAGAGCCAATTCAAAATATGTCAAAGAGAGAAATTTGGAGTTATCAAAAAACGACCAAGGTACTCGTTCGTACCTCCTTTTAAATCGTTCGTATCTCAAAGGGTACCGGAGTAGAGACATTTGAAAACATCTCGCGGACAGAGAAATGTTCCTAATTTTTGAGATATCGCGAAGTGGCTAACACTACTATTCGATAGAATATCGTTTGCAACTGTTTCCACCTTTTTTGAAATCGTTTGTATTCAGCGAAGTCGGAAGTAGTTCTTTTCAATATTTATGTTACATTTTTTGTCTTAATTGACCTAGATTCCCATCCCCTATTTTAGAACACATAGAAATACAGATATTCTACATTTTGCCAAATTAGGTTAGACAACCTAGTAATGTGACCATTATTTATTAGTTAACTATGTATTTAATTTTTACTTTGCGAGACGACCTTTAAGTATATTCTTAAATATGTATGTTGTTTTTAAACCAACTCTATTATATATTTCTATATCTTTGGTTGCAGATACCGGTTGTAAATATATGCATTTAACACCAATTATACTTTTCTTATTATCTAATTAATATGGACCTCTGCTAGGGAGATTATAAAGAAAGATATTCAATTGAGTCGTGTTAGCGGCATATTCAACGAATTGAATCGAATGGCATTTGCCCGTTGTGCGATAATCTCAAACATTAGCGAAATTTCTCTCTCATATCTTCAATGCTTCTACTTCGGTTTGTTGAAGTACAAACGATGGTAAAAGAGGTACAACGATGCTCTTTTCGAATAGCCTTGGCCGTTTTTTGATATCTTAAAAAATAGCCAAATTTCTCTCTTTGACATATTTTGGATTGTCACTACTTCCGGTTCGGTTGAAGTACAAACGATTTAAATGGAGGTACAAACGGGTACAAACGATGCTCTTTCGAGTAGGGTTGTCCGTTTTTCGATATCTCAAAAATTAGCGAAATTTCTCTCGCCAACTTACTTATTTTCAAATGTTTCTACTTCCGGTTAGGTGGAAGTACAAACGATTTAAATGGAGGTACAAACGGGTACAAACGATGTTCTTTCGATTGACGTTTTCCGTTTTGAATAACTTGTACTTGCTTGCCTGAAATTTTTTTTAACCCTTTCTATTTTTTAACCTTTGAGGTACAAACGAAAACGAAGGTGGTACAAACGGGTACAAACGAAGTACAATCGAACCGTACTACGTTTATTTTTTTTTAATAAAGTTGCTTGCCAAGTTCACACCGGTACCATACGGTAATATAAGATAAATCGTTTTGAAGTAAAAAACAAACCTCCAGTTACTCTATTTTAGTAAATGATTATTTTCATATCATCAGCAAACAACAGAACCCCACAACGCTTAACTATGTCATTAATAAATAAAAAGAAAAGTAGTGATCCAAGGTTCGCTCCCTGTGGTACGCCAGACGATGGGCAAAAGATATTAGATCTAGTGTCATGATATTCCTATTCCATTCTTATTTTATAGGTAGGTAGTATATGTTGACTATCATGACACTAGATCTAATCGTCTTTAATAATAAATTAGAGTTTGGAGTGGAAAAAGTGGGAAGTTGCCGAAACAAGCCCAAATATGGTTATTTGCAACTAGCACTTGCTCGAACGATTTGTCTAACAAGAAAACCGAAACCTAAATAAAAATTGTAGGAAATCTTATATACCTACATTTTGAATAAAAAGGTTGTTTTCGAAAAGTTAATAGTTTTCGGGTTATAAGCAAAAAAAAAAACTACCCGAAAAATGAGATTTTTTTTTAACTTATTATTATTTTTTTAATGTTGCGTCACGGAATTTTGTTAGCAAACCTCAGATTCGAATCCAGCGCCCCAAAAGCATGTAGAATGGAGGAAATCAAAACTTTCTTGTGAGAAATACAATTTGATTGAATTATATATGCTTATTAATATGAAATTCACTTTCATATTTCATGATATGATATTCATTTCACGTGTTCTTCTTTGTAATTGAAATATTGTGTCGATTCGACCCTGAAAACATGTCCTGAATCACACTTGGGCAGTTCATTGCGCGAGTTGCAGTTTAATTTGAAAACATCAAAGGCGCCGACCCAAAGTGCTGCTTCTGCTTCAGTTTATACTGTGATTGATGAACCCTTTAAGTTTTAAACAGGTCGCAATGTTTTCATGCTTATGGCATTTTTATTAATGACCCTCCCCAATCTAAAAAATATGCGAATTTCTATTTCTAAGCGATGCTGTACCTATATCATATTTATTCAGATAGTGCATCGGGTCTAGGTGATAATGTGGTCCAGCAGGGTGTAGAATTAGGGTCCGAATGTACAGAACATGCCAGGCGCCGATCAACAATAAGTAAGTACCATACCTCACTTTTCAACAGCTGCATTTGTTAGAAATAGATTATTTTGATTTGACTTTTAATTAGATTTTTTTTTCGATTTATTTCTAAATACAATTTTCTTAATTTCCCGAAAAGAGAAAATGCAGTCAGTATTTTCTTTGGAAGAGAATTTCTAACAACGCAGTGCAAAGCCATTCTTTCGTTATTTTCGTTCCAGCCAGTCCTCCTTCATTGTCCGTGCCAGTTTTATCATACTCCAGTTCGGAAGAAGAGGATTTTTTCGATGCCAACGACGCCACATTTACATCTGGAAACTCGGTGCCCTCCCCAGGGTAAGTGACTTAATATAATATTCAACACAGATAAAAATTTAACGGAAATGCGTATGGAGTCTGTGGGCATTGCGCTATTTCCTTAACTCTGTGAAACAAATGTCATGTCGCAAAAAAAAAACTCATTCTGAAATAGAGAAATTAACTCCAAATGACTCTAAAACAGAAAGATATATGTAGATGAAACTGTAAGGACCGAACGAGAGAGTATCTTAGTATACCAATAAATAAATTGGTATAGAAACTAGTCATGTATAAAACTGCTTCTTTACTTTAGCAGCTACAACCTGCTTTTATTATTTTTAGTTAGCAGTTTAAAAAAGCTACTACTTTTAGTAGCAGTTTTCCTTAAATAGAGGTATACGTTAAACAGATAAGCTGTTTCTACAACTTTACACACCGCCCCAAAGTGTTTGTTGTTACCGCTATTCACTCAATATTTATATGTATTTATATTAGGGACGACTCTATTTGATTCAGTAACGAGTGGAGATACATCTACTTACATACGTACTGCTGTGTATTAATTGAAATAAATAAAAAAATGCAAAGGTTTTTTTAACACCACTAAAATATAAATTTTTTAGAAATACCTTCTTTATTATGTTTGTTAGTTCATTTTTACATTGTTTTACGGTAAAAAAAAACATCTATAATACATAAATAGTGCCACAAAATAAACATGAACTGTTTCTTACAATAAAATGTTTCCTGAATTTATAATATCAAATAAATATAGCCTTTATGTATTTATTTTTGTTCCTTGTATTATTATCACCACCAAATTATATATAATAACACCATACACAGATTATTGTTAGTCTTTTAGTTGCAAGTTACCATCAAATACAACCAACATATATTGTAATAATTTACAATGACAATATTTAATAGAATACGCATAAAATCAGCACAAGCGAACAATAGACATTTGAATGACTGGATTAATTAAAAAAATCTTAACTCTTAAACTAAACTTATGCAAAACAAACAAAATTGTGAAAATTCCCGGCAAATTGAAAATCAGCTGTACAGACAAAGAAATCACAACCATAATATGCAACTTAAAATACACCTCAGCGATAAAAGGGTAGTATGGTTCACGGAGTTCAAAACCACAGCAGTACGTATGTGAATAGCTTTATATGTACCTCAGAGGCAAAGTAAGATGGCAAAGTAAAGTCCAAAATTGGCATTTTACGGTAGACGCATTTAAAGTTTTTGTTATGTTAAGGCTAATATCGCCATATTTGAACTTAACATAGTTTGCCTCTGAGGTACAGTAATACACCTAGGTATTGTATATATTTTCGGAACTAATAATGATCTACTAATATAAATAATTGATTAATACATAAATGAAAAAATATAGTTTCTTGAACGGAAAAGTAGAAATTGGAATTTTTCATCAATTATAAAACGGTGATTCTAACAAATAACAATAATAACTAGTAATAGGTTCTGAGAGGTTACGTTTCATAATGGTCGAATTTCTATAACGATATGTATTATGTGTTTTTAATACCAAAATCGATATAAAAACTAGGAAAACTAATCAGCGAAACTTACATTGTGTGGGGTTGTTACACAAAATAACTATTACTACTTGAAATGAAATTGTTTCCAAGGAAGTATTGTTTGTCAAAAGCAATATTTCTATGTAGTTGTTAGAGAATTCTATTTATTATTTTATTCTCTTATTTACTTAAGCGGATGCGATGTTCGTATTTCATTATTTCTAGAAGGTTTTTTTTAACGCCACTAAAATATAAGTTTTTTTAGAAATACTTTCTTTATTATGTTTGTGAGTTCATTTTTACATGGTTTTATGGTAAAAAAAACATCTATGATTCATAAATAGTGCCACAAAATAAACATGAACTGTTTCTTACAATAAAATGTTTCCTGAATTTATAATATCAAATAAATATAGCCTTTATGTATTTATCTTTGTTCCTTGTATTATTATCATCACGCAAATTCATATAATTAACAACACCATACACAAATTATTGTTAGTCTTTCAGTTGCAAGTTACCATCAACTACAACCAACATATATTGTAATAGTTTAGTGCCAATTATTATAATAATATCATTGTGATTTTAATAATAAGAGCTATACAAATCTATTTCACAAAAATTTACTAAATTTTTCAATTTAATAAGCACTGAAGATACAACTACAAAATGCAACAATTAATTAATGTAATAATAATATAGTATAAATAATATAATAATTATTGTTTATTAAAAATCAATTTACTCATTTAAATTATTATTACCTCCATTCCTCACCGGTGTTGTAAAAGAATAATTAATTTAATCATTGAAGAAAAAATAATGCCTTCTGCGCCACGCCCCTCCCAAAGTCATCAGTACGATCTAAATACCCTTATACGACAACATTTGCACGCTCGAGAGCGCGCCACTTAGAAACATTTACAGCAGCAGCTTGTAGCTGCAAAGTAAAGAAGCAGTTTTATACATCACTACATTTTATACACTGCTTTATTACTCTATATATACTACTCCGAAAATACATGTATGTTTCACAACATTCGCACTTGTCTACAACATCAGGAAACTGCTATAAAAAGTAGCAGATTCTTTTGATATTGAATAGCTGCTACAAATTACTAACGGTTGTTAGCTGCTGCAGAATAGCAGTTTGCTTCGTAGCAACTCAACATATATTGTAATAGTTTAGTGCCAATTATTATAATAATATCATTGTGATTTTAATAATAAGAGCTATACAAATCTATTTCACAAAAATTTACTAAATTCTTCAATTTAATAAGCACTGAAGATACAACTACAAAATGCAACAATTAATTAATGTAATAATAATATAATAATTATTGTTTATTAAAAATCAATTTACTCATTTAAATTATTATTACCTCCATTCCTCACCGGTGTTGTAAAAGAATAATTAATTTAATCATTGAAGAAAAAATAATGCCTTCTGCGCCACGCCCCTCCCAAAGTCATCAGTACGATCTAAATACCCTTATACGACAACATTTGCACGCTCGAGAGCGCGCCACTTAGAAACATTTACAGCAGCAGCTTGTAGCTGCAAAGTAAAGAAGCAGTTTTATACATCACTACATTTTATACACTGCTTTATTACTCTATATATACTACTCCGAAAATACATGTATGTTTCACAACATTCGCACTTGTCTACAACATCAGGAAACTGCTATAAAAAGTAGCAGATTCTTTTGATATTGAATAGCTGCTACAAATTACTAACGGTTGTTAGCTGCTGCAGAATAGCAGTTTGCTTCGTAGCAACTCAACATATATTGTAATAGTTTAGTGCCAATTATTATAATAATATCATTGTGATTTTAATAATAAGAGCTATACAAATCTATTTCACAAAAATTTACTAAATTCTTCAATTTAATAAGCACTGAAGATACAACTACAAAATGCAACAATTAATTAATGTAATAATAATATAATAATTATAGTTTATTAAAAATCAATTTACTCATTTAAATTATTATTACCTCCATTCCTCACCGGTGTTGTAAAAGAATAATTAATTTAATCATTGAAGAAAAAATAATGCCTTCTGCGCCACGCCCCTCCCAAAGTCATCAATACGATCTAAATACCCTTATACATTATAACATTTGCACGCTCGAGAGCGCGCCACTTAGAAACATTTACAGCAGCAGCTTGTAGCTGCAAAGTAAAGAAGCAGTTTTATACATCACTACATTTTATACACTGCTTTATTACTCTACATATACTACTCCGAATATACATGTATGTTTCACAACATTCGCACTTGTCTACAACATCAAGAAACTGCTACAAAAAGTAGCAGCTTCTTTTGATATTGAATAGCTGCTACAAACTAGCAGTTTGCTTCGTAGCAACTCATTACTAATAAAAACAAATAAGTAATCAATAAATTCGTGCAAATCTTTGAATGAGGCTGTATCCCGAAATATAGTATAGTAATATGATACTTTGGTGGATGCGCTGGTAGGATTACATTTATTCTATTTCTGTGCGACTAATTCCCTCATAAGGTATAGATTCTAAACATTGAAGGTTAAAAGAGAACATATAAAGTATTTATACATCTAAAGGTGTTTGGAAATCTTCTTTTTTTATTTTATTGTATGTCTATTTACACGGCACAGTTTTTAATTAACCCATGATTGGACTTTAAACACTAGTAATATAACAAAACCTCGATAAATAATCAACTTTTTTTATTCATTTTTATTCATTTGCATTTAAATTTCGACTCTGTTTTAGTGTCAATTTACGTATCAGTTAAAGTGGGGACGTCCATTGCTGCTTGTACCATACATCGTTCAAATCCATTTCGGCCAATTCAGGCCTCGAAATCCGACTTATCAACAGTTCCTTTTTTTTTCAATTAATTATCCGTGTCTTCTTCAGAACTTGAGGATTCGTTTGGATTAAGAATTATTATTGGCTCGATGTCCATCTTCACTACTTTTTCTCCCGTTCATACCAATTTTTTATTAAATTTTTGTGTGCCTCACACAGTTCTCCCAGGTGTTGGGTGTTGCAATGTTGTAGTGCTTCATTCCACATATTCAATACATTTGATCACGATAACCATCCCTACCAAATATTTTATTATAATATCCTTTGCTGGGCCCAGATCAATTCTATTGCATTAAATATACAAAGAAAGCGAAAAAACAGGCGAGAAACAACTAATAATAAACCAAATACACAAACTAACGACGTTATAGGTTAGATTTGATAACTGACAAAGTGCCATGATAGAAACCGGAAACGATGCACTATTTTAAATATTGTACTTAATCAATGCAGTAATATGGCTATCTCTATCTGTCACATTCATGAAATTACTCCTTGTATCTTTTTCTCCGAGACAAACAGAAACTTTGCTTCTTTTTTTAATAGCAATACTTGAATAAAATAGTCAAATCAGAAGATTGTCTTTACTTGTATGACATATCAATGACGTTGGTTAAAACACTAAGGGCCGGTTTATTCATCTCTGAGTAAAGTGCCAAGTTGTGTACTTTACAGATTAGCGCAACTAAACGTTTATTCACCTTTGAGTAACACTACTCGTCGAGTAAAATTTCCTTACTGGCTAGATATTATAGCTCAAACACCGATTAAGATGTTACTTGACAGTTTGACATTTGTTAAGTCGTGTTTGAAGGTTAGAAAACAATATATGGTGGCTTTTCTGAGTAAAAGGTGGAGATATTTGAAGAATATGAGGGTCTATTTATCAACAAAGAAATGGAAATTGTTAATCATATTAATCGGGCTCGACGTACTTATATCACAGTAGCAGATTTCGGAAGGATGCACACAGTACTGCCGCAAAAATTATAAGAAAAGTTACCGTTGCATTAGCACGTTTAAAAACAACGTATATTCATTTGCCTGAAACGCCACATGATAGAAATGAAATAATAAATAAATTGTATAAAATGTCACGTTTTCCAAAACTTTTGGGAGCCCTTGACGGCACGCATGTGCGAATCCAATCGCCGGGTATAGCATAAATTAAATTATAGAGTTATGTATACATAGTTACAACTTGTTTTACAGGTGGTGCAAATGCTGCAGGCTATTTATCTATTAATTTTTATTAACGTGCAAGTGGTCTGTGATGCTTCTAATAAAATTATTGATATCGTTTCTTGTTGGCCTGGATCGGCACATGATACAAATATTTTTTTTTTAATTCACTTGTTAGGATGCGTTTTGAAGCTGGAGAAAAGGGAAATGGACTACTTTTGGGTGATGGCGGTTATCTTGTTAGAGAATATCTCATAACACCTCTAAATAATCCAATTACTGCTGCGGAGACTTTGTAAAATGAAGCCCAAATACGAACTAGAAATGCAGTAGAAAGGATGTTCGGAATTTGGAAACGACGCGATGGTTTCCCATTCTTTCAGTAGGAATGAGATGTTGTGTCCTTTTAAATCAGGATATCATTATAACAACAGCCAGATTGCACAATATTGCGTGTGAAAATAATGACATTCTGTTTGATGTTGGAGAAAATGTAAATTTAGGTAATATTGGTGTTGGACAACAATTATTTTAAGGGCCTTTTATATTCTTGGCATGAGTCCGAAAGCATTAAATTCTGTGGTAACCTTTCACCAAGTTGACTCTTTCTCTTGCCATGTGCATGCATCAGTTTTTTTATTTTTAATTACTGAAGCATCATGCTTTAGTATAGTCTCGACCAGTCGATTTGTCTCCTCAAAATTAAAATAAAATTTGACGATCTGCATCTTAGCAGCAGTTCGCTTCATAATGAAATCAAATTATAGATCCTGCAATGAATATATGTAACTTCCTGTATGAATACAATTCAAACTTGGCTTAAACAATACTATTCAAACTAAATTAATAATAAACTCGGGAATTCCTAAATAAAAATGTCAAAAATAACTTTGACGTTAATAAACGTCAAATTAAACACCGTAAACATCTGCTTTACATATATTTGCATACTATCTCTTTTCCACGTGTATAAATTGATTTTTCGTCTCTCTTACTGTCTTACCAGAAACAATACTACTGACATAAAAATGTTGACTTCCGTCAAGTAGGTACTTATCATTTAAAATATCGTGAAAAGACATAAATATTTTACTAGAGACAAGTAAGTTTAATTGTCAAGTACCTACTTGGCACTTTAATTGGCGGTGAATAAACCGGGCCTAAATAGACAGATAATATATTAGTATTATATTCGGTAATAGACAGTGGTAGCCGGCAGCAGGGCGTAATTGACGTCAGGTTTTGCGCGGGTTTTGGTGACGACATGTACCATTCTCTATTGCAACGGACTCTACGTCGACGAAATAACGGACAAATATACCTTACAGAGATCTGTTATGTCAGCAGAAGCTATAAGTTTAGTTGTATTGTTAATTATCCCACAATTAGATGACCGGTAATAGGTACCCATATGGTATTAAGCTATTTTCCTCTATAAAGTTAGGTAAAAGGCAAATATTCAGTTAATGTTTGGCTGGCGTTGTCAATACAAAACTAACGGATACCGTGTAAAAGTGCCTTCCATTTATTTTCCACCTTATTATTGCCTCGTATGCCGTAGAGACGAATACGACTCAATGCCCAAATCATCTACAGCCATTGTCGAGGATGCGCATGATTTTCGGTACGCCCCTTTCCGTGCCCTGCGTGCTACCCCTAACGCGTCCTAAGTTTTCGGTGGAACACTGCGCGTAATCGACCGTTGCGTTCCGCGCGTCCCGACGCCGACATCACCGGTCGAAATTTTGTATATAACCACTTATAAAACGCATTCCTTCATAGGCGAATCGTCCGGCAAATGTTTCCACCGAAAGACGTTTGCCTGGTACCCGTGAGATCGATAGTAGAGTATCCGTTGGCGTTGCACCGTTTCACTTTTAAAGGACGCAGTAAATCTACGGAAATGTATTGATTCGATTCTAAATAGTATAGTTTAATATTTAGTGATGAATTTGGCAATAAGTAGATGAGAGAATTAATTCGCCGGCGTTAGTCGCGTAACAAATATAACAATAAACGAAAAAGTGTGCCTACTAACTTTTGATACTAGTAATTTTAGTATTCTTATAATTATATAAAAAATACAAAAAAAAGAAAAACGTCAAAATTACGTTTTAAATATGATGCGAATGCTCTCGAGTCGTTTTGGATTACGCAGGAATAGTAAAGGGTAAGAAACAGTAGATCTATGATTATGTGCACAAAAAAAAATAGTGAAAAATCAATGTTTTTTGCCTTTCTAAGCTTGCAATTACTACTTTATTAGTTTATAATAAGAAATGAATATTGTGTTCTGACGTAGTGTGGATGCATCATAAAAAAATTCATAAATTATTTTAAAAACGACCGGTTTCGCGCGAATTGCTGCGCATCATCAGGTTTGTGATATTCAATAATATAAAGAACTGTAAAAATTGCATAAATGAGCAAGTTATCTTTCTTAAGACGTTATAATTCGAATAATTGGAATATTTAAATAATGTCAGAAATCAACTATAATGATCTAGTACTTGGTCGGACATGTTGAAATAAAACCAACTACATATTGTATATATCATTTAATATCTAAAACCTGTATACTTTGTCTCAAAATTAGGAGGACAGCGCAAGTAACCCTGGTTACACTGCAAAATTTTATTCATGTGAGATGCTTCCAAACAAAGGATAGAAAATAGCGGCAAACCAAGGCATTATTTTTTGACATACGGCCTTGACAGATACCAGGTTGTTATCTAACCTTATAAAACAACCTCTACAAATTAAAATACTGAATGTTAACGGTGATTTGTAGTGTAAAATAATCAAATCATTTACATACTGATATATTCATTTTACATCGTGCAAATAATAAATATTGCAGTGTTCTATTTAATAATAATAATAATTATAAATAATAGAAATAAAATATTTGGCTTTAATTTTGCAATTTTATTTATGTTTGAAATTTGATTTTTATTCGGATAGTTTTTAATAATATAAATTACATAACTTGAACAAATCATTTGGTAAAGTTGTCAAATTCATAAATTTCAGAAAGTAATCATTTAGAAGTCTGTTTTGAAAATGATTGGTTATTGCGAAAGGGTTGTTTGTAAAAAAAAAAAAAGAAAAGAAGCGATGATTTTTTTTTTGTTTTTGATAAAAGTCAATTTATTTTAAAATTATTGAGAAGGTTTTTTATTAAAAATAAATATAAATTTATTCTTATTGAATAGAAGCAAATCATAAATAAAGTATCATTTTGGAAATTGCAAATAGAAAGTTAGAGAAGTGGATTAACATATTTTTAGTGATTTGGATACGAAGTTGTATCTTTATGTTGTCATAAGTTTCGATTCGATGTGGAACTTAATATTATTCAAGATTGAATTACTGTTTTATAATTGGGTTGGAATTAAAGTCAGATTAGTACCAGAAATTGAAAAAATAAACAATAAAGATTTTTTTAGAAGATATAATGAGGTTCGTCATTGTTATTAATGGTTAACATTGTATAGTTAGGAAATATTGAGTAAGTTCAATCATCATTTATTATAACTTGAACATTAAATACATTCATGCTTTTAAACGAGGAAAAATTTTCCCTTATTCTCGTTTGCTTGTCAAAACATGTTGAGTTGTGATCTAGTCATTTTACTCTTTTGGTGTTATAAAAAAAAAGTTTTCCTTTTTTTTGGAATTAAAACTACGCATGAAAACAAAAGCAGACCGTGTCCGTAAAGGGAATTATTTACATTATGTTTGCAATTAAAAAATAAAAAGAAAATGCAAAATTAAAAAGTGTTAAGAAAATAAAATTATCTAAAATCTAATAATATCATAAAATTTTATTATAGCTCTTGTAGGATAGGGAACAAAAATGAAATGTGTGCTTGAGAAGGTCACTAATTGTAAGTAACAAAATGGCCGTAGCAAAATAGACACAATGATGAACACTTAAGTATCATTCACTTAAACGACGAAAATAACCAATAAGGACAATATCTAAATTAATGATCAAAACAACATTCTAAATAAATACCTGAAAATTAACCAAACCCACATAATGCGATAAACATCGTTTGAATTGAGCTTCAGAAGTGTATTCAAATCATTTTTCCATCAATGTATGAAAATTAACTGTCTTCGTCATAGTTTAATGCAATAATTAATGATGTTGTTTTTTCCTATAATAACAACCTAATCATTAATTTGCATTGTAAGTATATAAAAGCAATTGAAAAGTAATTGGAATATTAGTAATTAAATTAGTAATACTAGATATATCACCATAGGAATTATTTCATGGGCTAGTAATAAGTAATTAAACCTTTTATGAATATAATTCCTGGTTTTACCATGTATAGTGACGTCATAAATTCTAATGGTTTTTTTTTTGTTAGTAATTATTTTTCCTATTTTAAGATGGAGTTATATTTATTGTCGCGACAGAAATAGTATTTGAAACGCTAACAAAATGCACAGAACGATATAAAAATCTTCTACACGACAAGAAAAGAAGATGTCCGCTAAAATATGCTAAAAGATCACACGACAAAATAAGGCAAAGCACGACAGAATAAGACATTGCATGATAGAATCGTTTCTACTATATGTTTTAAGGTTAACTTTATTGTCCTAACAGAAAAAAATAGTTTAGCGACAAGAAAGGTATTTGAAGCTAATAAAAGGTACAGAATGTATGAACTATTCACACAACAAAAAAAAGAAGATACCCGTCAAAATTGTTTTATTACCACTGATTTTTTCTTTTCCGTCGTGCGTTGTCTTATTTTGTCGTTCATTGTCTTATTCTGGGTGCTTTATCTTATTTGGTCGTGTGAACGCTGGCGTAAATAAAATTATAGTTGTGGTGATTTTATATTTTGTGTGTGAATTATTGTCGTGGAAAATGCCTATTCTGGCATACCAATATGCCAGGGTCCGGCAAATGTGTGGGAACAACTAATTTCTGACTAAATTATGGCTTCTATTACAAAATAAAAGTTTTTGTAATATTGTTATTCTATATAGTCTGTGACATACTTTGATTTTCAACAACTATCACATGTTTCGAGACATGACATCATCGGTAGTTTTTTTAAATGAATCAGCCTGTATGTTTTGTATTTACGGATTGACCCTTTTTCAAGAATTGCAATGGTACGGTTTGGTGGGTGTGCGACTTGAGATATTGAAATAAAGCAATTGCTATTAACATCTTTTTATAAGCCTCCATCTATAAACAATCATTTCACATTACTTCAAGGCGGCCGGAAAACTAACGTATTTGGGCCTAGGCCGGCAAAAATGTCACTAAAGGTTGGCACGCTACATTCGACATGACAGATGTATTAATTAATTCTCAGAAACGTCAAAATTCTAAGGTATGTAAGGTACCAATCTATACTGTCAACTCCTTAGTGTCAAAATTTTATTTTCAATCCAAAATCAAAATTTATCGGCTCAAGAAATGATGTGTATCACACGGCCAGAACTCTTTTGCGAGTAATCGTACTCATACTCGCAAAACTCTAGTATCTTGCTTAGTGATACAAATTAGTATATTTCAAGCCAAGAGAGAAAAGTGCTCTATTGCAGGCCACGGGCAAATATTATAAACCGAGCCGAAGGCGAGTAGTAGTATATTCCCGAAAAACCTTAAGTCCTTTCTACATAAAATGCATGTTGCAAGTTTGTTACGCAGGATTTTTTGAAAAAGTTCCATACTTCCGATTACTTTCAACTTGAGGCGCTTTCCATTTAAGTGCGTATATGCTAGCTAATACATATTCATAAAACGTAAGAGATAAAATAATTTACTCTAATCTACATATTTTTTTAGACAAAATTCTGTAGGTAACTAATTCAGAATTATAGATTGAATTAAAGAAGTCAATACAGAAGACAGTTAAATAGAATTAAATAAAAGGTAATTCGAGCACTGTAAGATATACTGATAACTAAGACTACAGACTATTTGTTAACTCATTAAATAAATTAGATACGTATATTGTGTAATTTTTAAACACTGTCTTCTGTTAACTAACACGAAATACCAATAAACTTCTGTCTTAAATTCTTTAATCTTCAAAATACAATGTACATTTCATTAGCTATGCTAACATCTTCAGGTGTACATACAAGTGTATTGTCAGACTACCAAATGTGTAAATATAATAAGTATTTGTAAGCTAGGATGCTTACAAAATTAATCATCAGGACTACTATATTCAATAAATTCTAAATATTTATAATTAAGGGGTGTTAAATCAGTATTAATATATTTTTTCGTATAAATAGCTTCCCACATATTAAGATTCTTATAATTTGAAGACTGAATTAACTCTAAATCATTAATTGAAAAAGTGTGTCCTGTATTAACAAAATGATACGCGATAGCGAATTTATAAGCATTATGATTCTTAATATGATATAAATGCTCTTTAAATCTAATCCCCGCATTCCTCTTTGTTTGACCTATATATACTTTATTACAAACACCGCATTTGATCTTATAAATCCTAGAACATTTTTTAAAAACAATAATTTCAATATGAAATTTTAATTTATTTTTTAAAGTATTAGAATTTTGAAAAACCGGACTAAGATGGTTGATATTTTTTACACAGGTTTAATATTTGGTTAACCCATAATTTATTAAAGCTAAATCTGCAAAACTTTTTCTCAACTATTTTCTCTGGAATAAGTGTAGTTATATTTCTTAATGACTTATTTTACTCTTATTTTCTAACTTATTTTTAATTTTATGTATCACACTTTTCTTGTAACCATTAATTTCTGCTACATGATATATATATTCTAATTATTTTTTAAAATTATCTTCCGAAAGCGGTATGTTCAATAATCTAGTTATTAGAAAAGAATGTTGTATATTTTTGTTTATAGCTTGTATAAGATAATTGTATTATAATTGTTTGTGTGTGTGGCTTTCCTATGTATATCAAGTGGAATATATATCTTTTGATCATAATTAATAAATCAAGAATGGTAACTGTGTGATCCTCAATTTCAAACGTAAATTTTATTGATGGTTATTGATTATTAATGAAATTAAGGAAAATATCTATATCAAAATCAAGTGGTATTACAGCAAGAATATAATCTACATATCTAATCCAAAATTTAAGGAAAGAAGGATTTTCACTTATAATATCTTTTTCAAAATAATTTAGAAAGAGGTTTTGGCATAAAAAAAATTAAATTAATTATAAATATTTAGATTTATTGATTAGTAGTCTGATGATAATTTGTTAAGCTAGGATATATTATTATATTTACACATTTGTATTTCTGACAATACCTTTGTATGTCACCTGAAGATGTTAGCATACTAATGAAATGTACATTGTGTTTTGAAGATTCAAGAATTTGTGAGACAGAAGCTTATTGGTATTTCGTGTTAGTTAACAGAAGACAGTGTTTAAAAATTACAAAAAATATACGTATCTAATTTATTTAATGAGTTAACATATAGTCTGATAAACAAGAAGCTAATGGTGTCCTAGTCAAATGAAAATCATAAATAATACACCTATTAGAACTTAGAAGCACGAATTCAAAATCTATTCTCGAGAATACATCGCCGGATTTGTCGACAGAACTATAGGTATGTGCAACCGAACCAGATTCGAGGCCAGGCATCTGAGAACAAATATACGAATACTTACTATAGTTCTCGAGAACAATGTAGATTCGCGCACTTTGCCGTCGGTATTCAAGTATTCACGTATTCGAATGACTGTCTCGATTCTTAAAAGTTCTCAATTCTAAAGTATTCGATTCTGCCCATCACTAAATCCCACCAAACCGTATATCATTGTAATTCATGAAAAAGTGTCTGTATTTCTCTATTGTGTTCTTACCAATGAGTTGTCTTCGTTCTATGTTTCACTGGTATTTTTCTACGTCCATTTGCCACCCGATTTCTTCATTTCTTAGGTGTTATAGTCTTGATTTCCTTGCTGCTCTTCTGCAGAAATCAATTTGAACTGCAAGTAATTTGCATTTATTTTTTCTGACTCAGTCAGTTCCCAAACTTGGTGTTATACATAATCATCGATCCTAATAGAGTACTGTATATTCTCCTTCTTGTTTTTGGTCTGTTATTCTTCTGTATAATACTGACAATGAGTTGAGTTCAGTGCTCCCATTACATTTTTCCCCTTTAGTTATTTTGTCCTTAATTGTTTAATCATTTCGCCCTATTAAAATAATAATAATAATAATAATTTTTATTGCTGTAGATCATAAATGATATAAGCATTGTCAAGCATAACAATTGAATGCCATTTCATACAAAAACATTAACTGAGCAACAAAAGAACAAAAAAAAATACATAAAAAAATAACTAATACATAAGTGCGAACGCGCAGTAAAGCCAAGGGTTCATCCCATAATATCACAATGGCACCCCAAAGAATTCGCTATATGAATAGAACACTTGTCAAGCACTAACTTTTTAGAGCAATCTTATATTGATTGACAGTTGGTTTATTTTTTCTGCACTCGTTGTTTATTATAAGCTTTGAATGTGTATAATCTGGTGCTCTCTCGAATAGTGCTGTTTTGTGACGTGTATAGTAAGATCATTCGCCCCCTGGTAAACCATTGTTTTGTAGTAATGTACAATTCCTTGCTCAGCTTTTGTAAATTTTGATATGCTCAAATGGCCTAGTTGGTATAAATAAACTGCTGGTAATGGTTAGAATACCTAACTCTTTAAATAATGGACGACATGGTGTACCAGCTGGCCTATGCAACAAGCATGTTATAATTTCTTTGTGCTTTAATACTCGTGTGTAAAATTTTTTGAAGATCCCCAAGCGAGAAGCAATACTTTCTCTTAGAGATATACGTAGCCAAAATAATAAGTTTTAAGACACCGACATCAACCGTATGACGCAAGCTTAGAACAACGTAAAAGGGGGTTTAAGTGTTTTTACCAAAACCTCAATATGTTCGTCCATTATAACAAATCAATCCAATGTTTACGCGCTAAGAACTTGAATTTTACTACAACATTGGGATCGATTCCCATTTAAAGTTGAAATAAATGCTGGAATTTGTTTTTGTTGGTTAAACACTCAGTGCGGCGGATTTAATCTATATTTAGCTGGTAAAGTATTTTTGGTACACCAGTTATTAATTCCCTTATTTACGGTGCTACCTAATAGCGACACACTACCAAAATTCAAATCACTATTATTATTAGTTTTATGCCTAGAAGTGTTTATATACTTCTTAGAATTTTAAATATTTTGTCAATGTCTAAATTACCAGGTAATTAATCCTTCTCTTCCTGAATGTGTAATATTGAGCAATATTTATTCAGCAAAGAAAATACATACAGGGTGTTTCAGACCACTCGTCCACTACCTTTTTCTCGCGATCTATTGCAGCTATGCGACAAAAAATTTAATAACAAAACTCTACCTAAAAAATCATTCTATAAGATATGTGTTACTTCCGGAAAACGTTCGATGTATACCGGAAGTGGCATACCAATTTTCTTATGTGTAGAATGGATCATATGTTTTTTTCTTATCTCAATGAATTCTACAGATTATTTGAACACAATTTTCACTAAAGTTCTCTATCCTAAATTCAACCGTTTTTGAGATATTGACGATTTTGTCAAAATTTTGACGTTTTCATCTCTTTAGAAAACATACCATATTTTGTAAACCATTAAAGATAATGATGTCATTTTACTAGTATACAAGAAAAATAGTTGTTCCTATCAAATTCTGTCAAGAGAACCACTAAATTGTATACAGAGTGTTCATAAGGCGATTGTCAATTCGAATACATTTAACCTTAGAAAATTCTTTTTTTCAAATGTAACATTTATTATTCTAATTAATACATACAATGTAGAAATAAATTCTCCGCCGATAAGTATAAAGGATGCATATACCTATTCCTAGTCGTTTTCAAGATATCAACCATTATTTACTCGGCTATGAAAATTTTAGTACATTTCTTGTAGTGGGCTGTGAAAGTTTCAGTTATCAAACCAATAGCGTTGTCATGTCAGTTTCAGATCCAGAAGTGTCAAACTTGTCTTTGCTAATCTCCCTATTATAGTCGAATTTTCATTATTAGTGGTTCTTTGTTGTTGTTTGCTTTATCGTTACGCGTTTTTTTGTTGTTCAAGTTTTATGAATTATTTTTATAATATGGCATTTGCAAATGCAAGCATTCGACGTGTGATGATTATGGGTGATTATCAAAAAATTAGTGATGGCAGCGCGTGTATATGCCGAAAGTATTTAGAGCGACGAAGTTTACTCGTAAGGTATTCTCTCGTTTAGCTCTCTGTGTGCAACAAACAGGAAATGTGCGCAAAAACCACAACAAGGGCAAGCAAATTGTTCGGCATGTTAGAAATGAGAGAGTAGCAGATGTTTTGGGGGCAGTCGTAGTTAATCCTCAAATAAGCACTCGAAATATAGCACGAGAGTCAGGCATTAACCATGTGAGCGTATGGCGAGTTTTTAATGACCACAAAATGCGCCCGTACAATATATCTCGCTTCGTCAAAAATTACGTGACGGCGACTTCTAGGCCAGGGTCCGTTTATGTCGATGGGCACAAACAAAATTAATTGCAGATCCTCGATTTTCTGAAAAGATATTGTGATCAGATGAAGCAACATCTAAAAGTAATGGTGAAGTAAATCATTATAATTTACTTTATTGGTCACACGAAAATCCACACTGGATGCAAGAACTTGAACAATCAAAATGTGTGGAGCATAACACGTGGTGCGGCATCCTTGGTGACCAAATATTGGATCTACTTTTTTGAAGAACGGTAAACGGGAGATGTGTGCAGCAATTTCTTACCAACTGAATTGTAAGTGCTCCTCGAAAACGTAGTAGAAGAAATATGTGGTTCCAACATGATGGTTGTCCTGCTATATTTGCTGTACATGTGAGAGAAAATTAAGTGAAATGTTTCCAAATAATGGATTGGGAGAGGGTCCGAAATTCAATGGCCAGCTAGATCACCAGCCGGACATGTTTAGACTATTATTTTTGGGAAAGGGTGAAAGATAATGTTTATCAAAATCGTCCGCAAAGTGCGGAAGAAATGAAAATGAGAATAAGGCAAACATATAGATCCATAAGCAGAGAAGAACTAATTCGAGTTCATAAGAACTTTGAGGTCAGAATAGAGTGATGTATAGAAAGAAACGGCAGACATTTTGAATAATTTATTTTTATTTAGTTACTTTACTGCAATAAATTTTTTATGATTATTGTGATCTATTTTTTTTTAATGTAATAAGTACCACCATTTTATCTGGCATCTTTAAATTATTGAGTATCATCTATTCCCTTCTACATAAGCAATAAATGTAAAATATCTTTTATAATACTCCTATCAACCTCAACGTTATAACCATGGATCA
This sequence comes from Protaetia brevitarsis, assembly GCA_004143645.1. Lineage (NCBI taxonomy): Eukaryota > Metazoa > Arthropoda > Insecta > Coleoptera > Scarabaeidae > Protaetia > Protaetia brevitarsis. The sequence continues at coordinate 6,702 of RXPK01002264.1, read as the reverse complement.
GGAATGGAAAAAATTAGATCTTAATGATGAAGTAAAGTAACACTGCTTTGATGATTGTCAAACCTACTTGTCATTTTCATGGCCTGCTGCAAGAAATGTACTAAAATTTTCATAGCCGAGTAAATAATGGTTGATATTTTGAAAATGACTAGGAATAGGTATATGCATCCTTTATACTTATCGACGGAGAATTTATTTCTACATTGTATGGTATAATTAGAAAATATAATGTTACATTTGAAAAAAAAGAATTTTCTAAGGTTAAATACATTCGAATTGACAATCGACTTATGAACACTCGGTATACAATTTAGTGGTTCTTTTGACAGAATTTGGTAGGAACAACTATTTTTCTTGTATATTCGTAAAATGACATCATTATCTTCAATGGTTTACAAAATATGGTATGTTTTCTAAAGAGATGAAAACGTCAAAATTTTGACAAAATCGTCAATATCTCAAAAATGGTTGAATTTAGCGATAGAGAACTTTAGTGAAAATTGTGTTCAAATAATCTGTAGAATTCATTGAAATAAGAAAAAACATATGATTCCATTTAAAATAAGAAAATTGGTATCCATTCCGGTATAATGGAACGTTTCCGGAGTTAAAAATATTTTAGAATGATTTTTTTGGGTAGAGTTTTGTTATTAAATTTTTTGTCGCATTAGTCTAGCTGCAATAGATCGCGAGAAAAAGGTAGTGGACGAGTGGTCTGAAACACCCTGTATATTGTGGTTAAAAGAAGCTAAACGTAGTTATTATTCTTCTAAATTGTTGAAGACTGCATGGGAAATTACTAAAGGTTTATTAGGTAATGTTTGAAAAAACATAAATATTCGTTTAGAATGCGACGGTGGAATGATATTGATCCATACTGCAGATGAAAATTTATTATTAGCTTATTACATTAATCGTAGTTACATTAATCGAAAATTTATTTTGGAAAACTATCTATAAAACAAAGAATGTCCTAGTTGCACTACTTAATTAACATATAAAAAGACAAATTGAAACGTTTTGTATCCCAGTTCTGGATTTTTATTTAAGCCATAATTTCCACAAAAAAAAGATACATAGATTACGTTAAATTAATTTAACAACGTAATTAAAAAAGAAATGTAAAATACGCTCGAGACACTCAGAGAAGGACTTTTTTTAAGGTACACCTGCAAAATATTCAGAATGTGGGCTTGTATCTCTAGCTAATTTTTTTTACGAACTTACTACCTAAATAATTTATTTGTCCAAAATTTCAAATTTCACTTTTTCTTCAAGCTATTCCAGCGCAGCAATAAAAATAAAAAAGTAAATCCAAGTGGCATTTTACACATTTCTATTTTCAAATATCCCTATCATTTCTTCATCCATTGAATTAAGCTAGAATTCATGATTTTAAAAGGCATAGTGTGAATAATAATAATAATATGAAAGGCCAATTTCGAATTCAATACACTGTAACACCTATTTTACGAGCTTCAAACGGTCACGCCAAGAAACAAGTCGATAATCCTAAAATAAAAATATTAACCCAGTTTTCATGTCATCGTAACTAAACATGAAATTCTAAATGCGGAAATCACCAGCAAAAAGAATGCTACACCTATAAATAACATTATGCGAGGTCAGCATCCAATTATCTATGCTTGTGGTACATAGACTAACGCAATCATTAAAATTTTAATAATGATAATGACTAAAAAACACAAGTCGTAAATGGTTGTTTTACTACGTAGAAATCACTGGCCTATTGGTAGCTAAATAAATAGTGCATAATCATAAAAGCAAATAATAAAAACAAATCAAACCCTCGAAGTAATGCCTTTATGTTTTGGTAAATAAGCTTAGGGTTTGTTAGAGAGTGTTTAGATGTAGTGAAGCGGTGAGTGATACAACTGCGACCTAAAGACTCTAATTTGTGTCCCCCATTCTTGCTGCTTTAGCATTGGCTCCCCAATCCTATTCCTTTTTAAAAAGTGTAGGATATCGGAGGCCCCAGTTTAGGTAAGTCTCCTCTTCGATTTCACATGCTCCCAGGTACAATGCCTCGGTTGCACAGTGCTGCGCAGTTTGAGAAGGAGGTGGATGGGTGTTTCATCCGTTCCCCACAAAATTCATTCAGATTCTTTTTCCAATCCAAGCTTAGTCAGGTGTCCTTTCAGTCTACAATGGCTGAAAGTATTCCTGTTAATATGCGAACATTGTTCTTACTCAGGTTGATGCATTCTGTAGACCTCTTCTGGTTATAAGTTCCAGAAGAATTTTACTCTGCATCATTCCTGGAGATTCTTCCAGTAACTGGATTTCTCTGCTCATTTCTATTTTTAGTTTTTCAGTATTGTACTGCTACTTACCCGCAAAAGGGTTCAGGCCCTACGAAAGGCATTCCAGCCCTTTTTTTGCGAGGTTATCCGTTTATTTGTTCCTTCCACTCTGTGTGACCCGGAACCCACAGGAGGGTTACTTTATTTCTTTTGCCTAGCTCATTTAGTTTCCTAGGCATTCCCGACCATCTTGGAGCTGGATTTCATATGAGCTCAGCGCCTTGATGGCTGCTTGACTATCAGACATGATGATATCTCCTGTTTTCGATAGTTCCTATCCATTATTGAACTGGAACACATCTTCCAATACGTGTATTTCCGCCTGAAATATACTTGGGTATTTTCCAAGCTTTCGAATAATGTAGTTCTAGGCCAGTATATTCCTATTCCAGTTCCTTCTGCCGTTTTTGAGCCATCAGTATACATTTGATGGCATTTTTATTAAAATTCAAGATGGTTTTATGATCCCACTCGCTCCTATTACTTAGCTTTGTGGTAAATTCCTTCACAAAGCTAAATTCTTTAACATGTCATCCGGGCATTATCCCAGGTTTGATCACCGTCGGAGATTGAGGCCTATGCCTAATCATTCCTTCCTTGACCATTCTTAGTGCGGTTTCTTTTCGCCACGCCTCCACTAAATGTGGTGGGGGGGCAAGATCTAATGCTACTTCAATAGCTGCTCGTTGGGCAGGTTCTCATAGCCCCGTTATGCATACACGTTCTAATTTTGCACTTTCGAGAGGTTAATTCTGCGGTGGCTAGATTAGTTTCTTTTTGCTCCATGCTACTGATGCATAGGTGATGATCGGTCTCACTATCGCTGTATACATCCAAGCAGTATTTTTGGGTTGCATCCCAATTTTTTCCTGCAAAGTTCTGACACACCATCAGAGCTCTTTGGCCTTGTTGGTTACCTCAAGCTCATGTTTGTTCCATAGAAGTTTGTTGTTCTAGGGTGAGGCCTAGATATTTAACTCTCGCTCTCCAGTCTATATTTTGCCCATCCAGTTTTATGGTTCAAGATTGGATTTCTTTCCTGGTAACGCTTACTAGGGTTGTCTTAGTGGGGTTGACATTGAGTCCCATCGATTGACACCATCTTCTCGTAAAGCTCAGTCCTCTTTGAACTATTCACAGAAGGTATTCTCAAATTTGCCTCTTGCGATATGACAATATCATCGCATACCCTTGACAGGTATGCCTAGATCCGTCAATCCGCATAGGAGTTCGTCTACATTAGCTCCACATAAGTGGGGATGTAACTCCCCCTGTGGGCATCCTCTGGTCGTGCTAACCGAGATGGTCTTATGTCCCACCTCCGCTCCACCGACCTGGTAGACAGTCAGTTGCGACATCCATCTAGAAGTCACGTCGTCTACCCCCTATTAATTATGCTTTTTTGACAGACTCTGGTGGGTGTTGTCAAAAGCACCCTCTATGTCTTAGAAAGGCGCACACTACGGTTTCTTTATTCGTCAGGGCATCTTGGATTTGGTCCGTCAGCTCCACTAATGCAGTCTCAGTGGATTTGCCTGTTTGATAGGCGTGCTGACAGGGGTGCAATGGCACCCGCTCCAAGATCTCTGTTCTGATGTAGTTATCTACAGCCTTTTCCACCGTTTTCAAAAAGAATGATGTAGGCTGATAGGTCTATTGGATTTAGGGTGCGTGATGTCCTTTTTCCCTGCTTTTGGTTATAAAGGTGACTTTAGCCCTTCGCCAGGCTTCTGGAAATATATCCAACTCCAGACTGCTTCGGCTTATCCGAATCATGTGAGGAAGATTTCTTCCTGCCTTTCTGAAGTAAGACTGGAAAAATCCCGTCTACTCCCGGTGTTTTGAACGGCTGAAAGTATTAATGCCCATTTTAACCGTTTGCTGCTACATATGTGTCTTGCCATTTGTTAGTAGCTTCTTTATTTGGTTTATTATATCTCGGGAGCATTTTCCGAGTTCCCACTTTGCTTTCAGGAAAGTGGTTTCTAGAAGGAGGAGAGCTCTTTCTTCTTCACCTTCCGGTGAAGCTTCCATCTGGCTTTCTTAGTGCCATTCTGAGTCGATTCACCCTTCGCATTACCTGTTAAAGTCGCGAAGCGGTAGTGTTTGAATCGATTTCCTCGCAGAACTTTCTAAAGCTATCTCTTTTCGCTTTCCTGATAGCTTTATTGTAGGAAGTAAGTGTCTTCGGTGTACTCTGCCAATCCCGTTACGCTTGGCCTGTAAAGAGCTTCGCGTTATCGGATCTTAGTTTTGACAGATGGCTGTTCCACCAAGTCGTCCTTACATTCTTTTTGTCTGCTGAACGGACAGCTCGAATCGTATGCTTCGAGTATGGCGTTCACCTCCTTAGGTCGTTTTCAGATCCATGATGCCTGGCCTTTCTGATTTGATGACCTCTAGATTGCTACTTAATTGGTTCTGTAGTTGTTCCAATCTGTTTTCTGGATTCTCGAGTGTCCTCTGGATTTCGTCTCTAGTCTGAACATCATTCTGTGACAGAGAGAGAAGGTCACTTTATACCTCCAGTCTTTACAGATCCTTTAGGTTCAGTGTATAATTTATATCTAACTTCTCCCTTACCTTTTTACCATGTCGTATTCCCAAATTATGTACAGTAGGTATTACAAGAATATACTCTAAAGTTGCTCATCTTGATGGTTCTTGCTTCCAAACGTGTGGTCTTAGCGTCCATCCTATTGTGGTGTAGCCGCTTCTTCTGGCGTACCTACTAACCTCGCAGCTCACTGTGGACAGCCATCTCCGTCGAAATAGCATGAGCTATTCCATTTCTTGACGTTTTCCTGATTCGAGGATGCTGGACCGCGCAAGTTTCTCTCAATTCTGAAGAACAAATATAATTAATGTTGTCTCTAATCAAGATGATGCTCTAGGATCGGTATTTCGCCTACCACTGCGCTTTACAGGCATGCCTACTGTCTTGATGACCCGGCTTGATTACCCATATGAGTGTTCTCTTTGAACGTCCGATAAACGCGAAGCTCCTTTGCTGGTGACGTTCACTTGGCAATATTTATGCCGCCTCTCTCGCCGTTAGTTTCGGTGAGGGTGTGTCTCACGGTAAGGTCTGTCCCCCTCTCTTCTTCTCCCTCTCGGTGAACGTCAACTTCCATCGATTCGGATGACGATTCTCCGATAAAGCCAATGTGGAAGCTACCAATCTCCACACGCTCAGGTGCTCCCTTACGCCGGAGTACTTGTCCTCCCTCGTGCTCCGGATGAGATTTAGTCCTCCTTGATACCCAGGATACTGTCCTCCGAGGTGCTAGGAGGTTCTCTCCTTTGGCTGCTTCTTGAGCCCATGACAGGATTCTCCCAAACCGAATGATGTGCCCTTTGCTCCTGATTGTTTAGAACCTCACATTCCCACCTCAGAAGCCCCCTTCCTCGTCCTTAGGTAGACATTCCAAAGTTTGTCCTAGGCCCTTCGTTTTGTGCTTCTATCAAAGGATAGAAGCTTTCAGGGTTTCTTCCCGACATCTGGGAGGTATAGGGTGGCGAGTGCGTTTGGAATTCGTTTCCCCCGGCACGTGTCAGTTCCACTCCCTCCAGCTTTTAGCTTGGGTACTTTAGGCGGAGGCCCATTCGCAGAATGTGGTGTCCACTTTCCACACAACCAGGCATCAGCCCCGGCCTAAAATGGATGCCTCGAATTGTGATCTGTGCGCCATCCGCCGTACATTCTCATTCCACTAAAGCGGCCTCCAACCCGTTTGTTCATGTCTCCACTGAGGTGACCTCGGGAACGCCCTTGGCAGATTGCAACTTTCTCACATTCTTGACAGCCATTGATAGCTGCCTGCGTGAGGCGGGATGGTGCTTTTTACCCACTTCCTGTTTTATCCTCGTATGCGCTTTTGAGTGGATATCTCCTTCCTCTTCCGCTTAAGTTCGCTATTCTAAGGCCTTCTTCCTCGTTCCTCTGGTTCAAGCCCTCACTGAGTAAGCTATACCACTTCACCCTCTCCGCTGAGACCACGTCGCAAGGATCGTCCCTCCTCCAGCTTGTCTGTCATAGGGGTTGTTTTTTCTGTCTTTCTTCCGAAGAGCCAAAGAGTTGGGTTTTGACTCCTCCCTTGTTCCTCCTTCTGGGTATTTCCCTGAATAGGAGCTTCTTTGGAGTTGCTCCATTTTGTTTGCTACGGTGTTCTCCCGCTTAGGGTGATTTGTTGTTTTGTTCTTCTCCATGTGTCCCACGAGTACTAGGAAAAAAGGTCCACCTCCACAGAGCCCCGCATGCAGAGGTAACATAAGAGACAATGGGGTGCGCCAGTGCCCCAGGTTGACTAGTAGAGACTGTTCTTCTATCAGCACGCCTCAGCTAGTCCGCCGCCTTAGATTTAATCCTCTCTCTGGT
>RXPK01002263.1:0-50036 GCA_004143645.1 Protaetia brevitarsis | reverse complement strand
CGATGCAGTAAACCTTTTCTTCTTTTAGTCTAATGTCTAAATAAAAAAATAAATAATAAAATAAATAAAAATCATCTAACTTTAAACAATTTACATATCAACGCTGCATGAGACGACTTATACGTTTAGATGATTTAAAAACTCTTAGTTTACCCATCGGCAAATAGTTGCAGGTAGCACTTCATATTTTTCTTTGTACGGTTCAATGAACATTAATAGAAACGTTTTCCGAATAGCAGATGCTATAAATGCAGAAGTTTAGTTCAACATAATATTCCCAGATTATTTACATCAACACAAACAACTGCATTTATTAATTTTTAAAGTTAGTTATTTTAAATAATGTAATTTCATAGTTAAAAATTAAGCTCTCTGTTTTTCGTAAAATAATGTGGAATTAAATGAGTTGCCAATATACATACATAGCTGCTTATAGTTTTATTATTTAATTTTATTTATAATTACAACGGTTTAACAGCAATGACGTCTTTTCCAGACAATTGAAGCGTTGATGTTTGTACTCCCTGTTATAGCACTTTAAGCTTCTATTTTATTGTGAATTTTTTTCGTTTCCCACAATGTAATTTTAATTTCTTTTCTTTTCGTGAGATAGTGGCTTATATTTTAACTTTATTTCATTTTTTGTAAGGATTAATAATACTACAATAAAATTGTGGTTTTACGTTTCGACAATTTTCATTGTCGTCTTCAGAACATTCCTTATTTTTTTAATACATTTATAATGGATACTTATATTTAGTTTACGTCACAACATTTTAAAATTTAATATTTTTAAAAATTTTTGTACTAAAATAATAACAATATTATTTTTGTTAATAGTTTACATATTGATATGTATGTGTCTGCAAAAAGAATATAAATGTGTGTCAATCATTGTCGAAGCGTAAAACACAATTTTATTGTAGTATTATGAAATATAGACCGCTATCTCACGAGAAGAAAAAAAATGGAGCTTATTTTTATGTTGATATCATTATATACTAGTAACTTAATTTTAACGTGTATATTCGACGTTGAAATTTTAGAACTAATATACGATGACATGGCTTATTTAATTTTTCTAGAATAAGACATCATATGGACGTTGAAACGTTGCAATTATAAAGAAAATTAAATAATCAAACAATAAGCAACTCAATTTGGCTACTCATTTAAATGAAAATTTATAAGGAGTTTTGAATAATAATTTGCTTTTATTCTTACCCATATTTTTGTCTTTCAGAGTACACCATTTGTGCATAGAAGACGTTATCGAGGCGAACGGCGAAATTCGATTCATTTTAGAGAAGACTGCAGCTGTAAAGTTACAATTAATCGTAATATGTCCCCTCTTTTTGGATCAGATCGCAAGAAACATAAACAAAGTCAGCTCCCTCTCGAAATTGCTGTATCCCAACAGAGTTCTGGCTCTCTTGTTGGGCGTGACAGACGCTGATGTTCTCGACATCCACAAAAACGGTACATTTAAATTAAAACAACGTCTTACTGAAAACTAATCGATTAATTTTCTCTTCATATTCCAGTCTTAACAACGTATTCCCAATGGCAGAGGCATACCGTCGGCGAGGATCAGGATCAGACTTTCGCGAGCGAGTTCCTGGGAGCCGCTATGACGATATTCACGAGAGTTTGGAAACAGCAGAGCTCTATTTCGGCCCAGGAGAAATCGCATTTCTCAGTGTCGCCTAAGAAAGTTAGACAGGTACGAATTATATGAAAATTTCGTGCGCTATATTATGACGCTTTATGAAATTCCTGCGTTCTATGCTACAATAACGAGTATGGGAACAATTTCGAGGGATAAGCTTTGCCTACATATTTTAGGTCTGATATAACAGATTCCTTTGAATATTCAATATGTAATTATTCGAAGTAAGCGAAAGTTATATAGTTTGAGAATGTGAAATTATCTCAATTAATTTTCGAATGTGTGGATTGAATAGTTCATTTACTATTCAAACTTGATTTATTGACATACCTAAATGACGAAAGCTAAAAAATGTATTTTTATTTACATATGTGCCTTAAACTGCAAGTAAAATAATAGAGTCGCAAAAATTAAACTCAAACGTGAAGCATCCTAGCCCTGACTTTCCAATTTTAAACCTTAAGTGTGCTTACTATTGTAGGTACACTCACTATCAGTATCTCGGTTATTAAAAGACATAGAGCAACGGTTAAATGGGAAATGTTTTGCAGAATTCAATAATCTCAACAAATACCGTTTCAAATTTACCCTAACTTTGTTAAATTTTAAAATCTTTTGAATAAACCAAAATTTGTCGATTTAAATATTCCCCATTAATTCGATAATCCTTAACGTTACCGCGTCTAAAGCTAGCCATTATTCAAACACTTTTTTAAGACAAGTTCTATGGTGTAACGAGAAACTCCCGATTGTGTTTTGCTTTCAAATTATTGGGCCCTATCTTTTGTTTTTCATATGGCGGCCATATTGATTTTTTGGTACCCATTTTCATATGTTCTTACTATTTCTATTGGTTTCTCCCAAGCCTTTTTTTACGATCCTGATGTTCTCTTTGACGGCATCTCTTTCTCCTATATACTCTTTTCTGTTCGTCTGGTATGGATATACTTCTTTCACTGTATTCATTAATTTTTTCTTCGACTTCGTCACAGATAATTTCTTTAAATATCTTCGAGTGTCAGGTTTTCTTTATTTTCCTTTTTGGTATGTAAGCTCTGGATCTATTCTTGTTTGTTATATTTGCTTTATCTTTTCTTATTCTAGTTTTTAGACAGCTATCCTAACGTAAGATTTCTCAGTTTATTTTACAGTTTAATGGTGAGATTCTGTGCAAATCTATTGCCCCTATAAGATTATCTGTAAGCCAGTAACCATACATAATACATGCTTACAGCCTTACAGATAAAATTACAGACACTACAGATATGCATAGAATCCCATCATTAGTGTCCTTTACTTCCGCAATTACCAGTCTATGTTAAGTGGACAGCTCTGCTTCTTCTATTACCTTTACGTCCCCTATTCTAACTTCCATTTCGTATGTATAAACTATTACAATATTTACCTATATGGTTTTCCAAACACGAGTTTTTTTGCTTTTGTTTTCTCCTCGTCATGCATCACAGAATTATATTTAGATCAACTTAGGCACTTAGTTTTCTTTTTTCGTTTGTTAATGAGTATACAAAGTTAATATAAGATTGTTGGGTATATTTACCTGCACCAAATTTCGCCTTAGATTTTTTTTTGTAAATGAAATAAATTTTATTATTATAAGTCTTTGTGCTTTATTAATTATTATCATTACTATTATACTGATAAATACTCAAACTGGATTCATGTGAGTTGAATCTATTCTACTCTTTTTTATGAAACCATACGGTGACCAACAACGTTACTGAAATTAGTAACAATCAATTCGAACGATTTATTACTAAACCTAAAAACAATTTGCAATTTAATTGCAGGAATTGATATTTCAAAAATAAGGCGATTGTTAAGATACATCAAACACTATGATAGGAAAATTGCAATCAGGTTTTGTCATTTGGGTGCCATTTTTGTAGTTAAGTAAGTGATTTATTTAAAACATAAAGAAAAACTAAAATTTTCATACAGTCTACAAAGCAATCTTCATCTAAAACATTAAATTTAAATTTCATATAAAGATAAAACAAATGCTGATTTACGTCACCTTTTATATTTTTGCAATTGTTACATACATAAATTTTCTTTTAATTATTGTTACTGTGGATCAAAAACAACAACAAAACATTAGAATGTATATACGTTTTGGCCAAGATAATAAGAATTCTAAAATAATTTTAAAATGTTTAAGCAGCTTTTGACCTTGGTAGGTAATTACTTCTGCTAACAGCAGGTGATTGCGTCTTTTGAAACGTCGCTATTGGAAAAAAAGAATATATTTATTTGTAATTGTTGATCAAATTGGCCATCTTATTTATTGAATGATTACAAATGTTATCGAGTATCGAAAATTTTATAAGTGACAATACATAATTGCAAAAATTAAAATGAAATAATTATTTCTGAGCACAAAAACAATAGGAACAAAGGTTTACGAAGTAATACTTCTTTTAGAACTTCAAAGAGATATATTATTGGCGTCAAGAGTTATTTTTAAATAAATTTCTACGTTATATATCATACCGCCAAGAATCAGCATAAGTTTTATTTTGTGTACATACCTATTTGTAAATCCAGTATATATTGGGCTAATAGCAGATAAAAAAAAATGTTTCCGTGATGGTGGGATATTGAAGTACGTCCATCGACCAATCACTGACTTATTTTGATTAGTTAATTTCCTTGGTATCGGTACGTATTCAGGGGTAGAAACTTAATGTAGCTGGTATTAAAATAATCTTCCCGCAATATCTGATGCAGTGACGTCAAATGTTTTTTTTTTAATTCAGCTTTGATTCTTATCAAATCTAAATACCGATTGATAATGAAAAACGTTGAAAGTTTAACTGATACAATTTCAATTAATGTTGATATATTTGAAGCAAACTTTGAAACTATTTTTTATATGTAAATTGTTTACCAAAGAAACAAATTACTTATAGGAAGTATTTATTTATTTCCATGACTTTATTTTAAATTTTATATTCTCGATGATGTAAAAGGGCCATAGCACTTTATCTGCAGAATGTTTACACCCATTTATGTAAAGATTTCTAACAGAAAAACCTACAGCGTCAGCTTTTTACTTTCTATCTGAATCTCGTTCACAAATGCAATACTAGCGTTTTTTTTTTTTTTTGAATCGATTACAGGGTCAGAATAGCGTCCTTATCATACTAACCTATCCGCTCCAGAAGGAGGACACGGTGAAGATCTCGATAGAGAAGGATAACGCCATTATCGAGGTGAAATCGGTGAAGAGGAGGAACCCCTACACCCTAAAAATATCCATACCGGAGTCGCTCACCGAGGTGTCGGCGATCGTTAACGTCCTAGTCGAGAAGAACGGTAGCATCATAGGCAGCAGACCTATAAAATGCGAGAGCAGGCTCAGGGAACTGGAGCAGATTTTGCGCTCCACTACCAGTCCGGTCGAATTCATGTGCCAGGTAAGGGAGGGAACGATACACGAACACGGGACGACCCCTTTGATGATGACGCTTGTGGTCTGGATCACAGACTCTCTATCACAAATATATCTAATTAGATTAACGTAGCAAATGCCAATTTTCCAAAATTGGAGTGAAAGGTATTTCTAAATTAATTTGTGTGCTTCGTGCATTACCGTACATTAAATGTATTCATTAAAACGCCATCTATTATCTTCGAGAAAAAGAAAACCATACACTTTTACAAAATAATAGCTATCTTAGGACAAACTATTTTGGTAAATACTAGGTTTGTTCGTTTTGGCACTCCGCGTCGTAACGCGAAAATCTAGTCGTGTGACGCTGCGTAAAGTTTTTCAACGCAAGCTGTGGCCGTAAAATGCTGGATTCACTCCAGCTTTAGATTTTCTGATTACTGTTTGTTTTGTCATCTAATCGAATAGAAATGCTTACGGCTGCGTTTCGCTGCGTGACGCTAGTGTCAAAACGAACAAACCTACTGTCTAAGCAAATCTACGAATCAGAAAAAGTAACTTTTTCTAAAGCAGTTTTTCTCAACGTGTTAAATATCTGACAGTTTGAAGGGAGCGACTATTTAACTTGCTTTTGGGGGGACGACAGTAACTTTACTTGGACAAATCATTAGGATAGAGGTTGTTAGTAGTGCGATTTTAGGTAAAACCAGTTTTGCGTAGGGGTCTTCAAAACAAAAACGGTAACCGGTTTTTAAAATCTATTTTAAAACGGTAATAGATTTTTGCATTATAACATACAGCGATATTCAATATACCTAATATACATTCAAGATTTAGAAGTGTATGTTCTTAGTATTAGCGGATCAATTATGAAAAAACAATACTCCCTCAATTTTGAGAAAATTTAATTAACGTTTCGTTGTGATACACAACTTTTTCAAAATAAACAAATATGCAACTGAAACTTCACATTATTCAAATTAAATCGATAAAATTAATTTTAATTACTTATTACTTATTATTATTACTTATTTATTATTATATACGTCAAAATAATCTGACTGAAGCAACATCAAAATTATAAGTACCTAAGTAATTTTGTTCAAAATCTAAGTTTTGTATTAAAACAATGGTCGAAAACGGTCGGTGACATAATGGACTAGAAAATGATTAACACGTGGAAGGGCAAAGAACAACCCAAAGGGCAAGGTTATAGGAAGAACACCAAATCGGTGATATAATCTTTTTGACAATGTACTTGAATTGTAGTTGTCAATAAATTCTAATTATTATTATTATTATTCAAAAAATAAACATAATGGCAAATTATTGTTATTATTCATTGTTGAAAAATTAAAATTAATTTTATCAATTTAATTTGAATAATGTGAAGTTTCAGTTATGTATTTGTTCATTTTGAAAAAGTTGTGGTGTTCCACAACGAAAAACGATAATCAAATCATTTCCTCAAAACTTGGGTATTGTACTGTACTTTTTTGCCTTTTTTTCTGTTTGTTAATTACAGATATAATTAAAATTGAAAATATGAAAAATTACGGATATATAAAATATCATGGTAAATTCTTTCTATAATATAGATACGCCTGTGATATACATATATTCGAAGGTTAGAAAAGTGCCTTTGTATGAGTGTAGAAAGAATTTAACATGATATTTTATATATCAGTAATGGTTTTTTTTCTGTTTTTTTACTTGTTAATTACAGAGATAATTAAAATTAATATTTTCAATTTTAATTATCTCTGTAAGGAAGGAAAAAACCAATGAAGAAGTTAATATGTATAAAACTTGGAAACGATTTTTTTTAAGAATAAATATATATCAAAGAATTTCATTCATTGTTAACAGTTAGGCAAATGTGTGGGAACAACATGATGATGATTTCTGGCTAAAATATGGGTTCTATTAAAAAAATAACCTTAAAAAACCTTTTGTACCTTTTATTCTACTCTGTGACATACTTTGATTTCCAAGAACTAACACATGTTTCGAGATATGACGTCATCGGTAGTTCTTTTAAATGGATCACCCTGTATCTTTTCACATTTTTGGATAGACACTTTTTCGAGGATTACAATGATATACACACAGGTACCAAACCAGGTGTGTGGCCCGAGATATTAAAATAAAGCGTTGGCTATTAAAATGTTTTTGTCAGATATATCTGATAAATAATATTCGTATTTTTATGTTTCCATGGAAACTTTTAGCAGAAATGAAATTATTTGCATTACTCAGTATCACTGACAGTCATAGTCAATACTGACAGATACTTTCCGTATACTAAAATAGGTCTTCATTATGGGCGAACTAACAGAACGTAAAAGAATTAATTTGTTAATGGTAGCTGGTTTTGGATACAAGCAGAGGCTCTTCAACATGCATGCAATATTTCCTGATGAAAGTATTTCAAAATCAACAGTCTCAAGGGTGTTGCAAAAAGTTTAATGAAAGTGTTAAAAATCGGTCGACATAAAATTGCTACCGTGGAAAAGATACAGGATGATTCATTAAAAAAAGTACCGATGACGTCATATTTCGACACATGTGATAGTTGTTGGAATCAAAGTATTACAGACTAGGATAAAAATACCACAAGAACTTTTCTTAATTTCATTTTTTAATAGAACCCATTTACCCAAAAATCAGGTGTTCCCACACATTTGCCTGATCCTGTATGTACTTTAAGGTTACGGAAAATAATATATAAATAAGAAAAAAACAAGTTATTGTGTTCTTTATTATATTTTTTGTTGTTTTGCCGAAAACTTCTCCTCAATAAATAATCGGTTTTAATAAAAGTAGAAATAATAAAACACAAAAACTTTCACTACAACCATGTTGTACCAAAATTTTATTCCCTTTCAGTAATCTGTTTTAAAAAATATAAGTTTTTCTTCCCTAAATTTGTTATTGTTCTCTAGCGAATATTTTTGTACTTTGGCAACTTGTATTTGATTTCTATTCTTACTGATTGCCTAAACAACTCTTCCATAATTAACAAAGTTAATGCAAAATAGTATAATCAATAGTACATCCAAAAATACCAAAAGCACCCTGTTAAAATATCGCAAGATTTTGAAAACCACTGGGTGTGTACAACGCGCTTACATTTATGTGCGGTATATGTAAGGTGACCCCGTTTTGCAAATCAATATGCACACGGTTAGACAAACGACAAGAGCATAATTCAATTATTGGCCACGACCCGGGCGACTGCAGACTACTGATAGGGTCAGACTTTTCATTAAGCGCTCATCGCAGTTTCCTTTCTTGCAGACTCTCGGTTTCAGTCCCCAAGATAAAACGCAATTAGATAATTGGATGGTGCACACGTTCCAAAAGAATATGCCGCACAACTTCAGCGTCTTCACAAATTATGCGCTACAAGAGGCCGACAAACTGAAACCACGTACGTAAACGATACAAATTAAAGATGAGATTTTTATACGCTAAACGTAAAGTTAATGAAAAATTATGAACATATAAAGTATAATTTATATTTCGACATAGGTTGCGAAGAATTCCCTACCTTGTTGCATTTCGCCGCCAAATACGGTTTAGAAAAAATGGCGATGCAGCTGTTGGACTGTCCAGGCGGAGACGCCGCTTCCGAAGTAAGGAACTGCAACGATTGTTTGCCGGCTGATATCGCAGAGTTCGAAGGTTTCACCGAATTAGCACAGATGCTCCGCGGATACATGGTTGGTTTCTTTCAGAACATCATGTCACCACTTATTCCTATTATTTTTTTTTATTTATTTGTAGAAAATGAACGAGTTCACAAAGATGTACGCTAAACTGAAAGAGATCAGTTTGAACCCAGACAGCATAAACAATGTCGGTAAGTAAAGAAAGAACAGCAACTTTTTACCATCCTGCTTAACGAACCCAGCTATTTCGGCAAAGCGAACATTTGATCTTTGATGAGGAAAATATAGATGATTCATGTGTAACCCTGAAATAGACAGACAACCTTGTGTTTTAAATAGCGTCCATTAGTGAAAGGAGTATGATTTGTGTTTGGTTCTTTAAAATCTCTATTTAACGCTTAACATCTGCATTTCATTGTTAATACTGTTTTATTTTATACAACAAAGTTTGTCAGACGTGATAGGCATACACTATACGCTTGCCTACATTTTGATAATATGTAATGCAAAATGAATACAAACAGCGACAATTCTCACGATGACGTTAGATTTTTTTTCTATCAAATTCCCATTAAATAACACAAAAAAATCTCCATTCAAAGTTGAATAAAACTTTTAAAAAACTAAACTCATTTGTTGGGGTTACACCAATTACACTTTCTTTAAACACTTTTAATTTTCTCAGATATGTAAAGAAACAAGGCAATGTATAGCAAATGTAACCCCAGCGAACAGACAACATCAAGCAGTTTCAATATTTTAATCTAAATCTTTAAAAATATGGGAACATAACTCTAGTGGGAGTACTTTTAAATATCCAATATATGTAGCTTTACTATGTGTGAGAACAAATATAAATCAGATTAGCAAATGATTTATGGAATAACACTCTCGAGTTAGTGCCCAGCAGTTATTGAGTTTAAAACATCAGTTTAACAAATTAATTCTTTCTCACACACAATAAAAAGAAATTCTAAGATTAGATTTAAGAAACATTTATACCATATCAATACCTAACCACTGTGTTGACAAATCTGCTTTAGCATATTTTGTTAATGCAGGACATAAATGATTTAGAAATAATTCAGGTTCCAAAGTGTAATGATTTCAACATGTGGGAAAATCATTTATACAGAGCAAAAACATAAAAAAAAAAACACTTTGAATACAAACTTAAGCCCCCTTAGCTACAAATATTTAGAATTCATTAATGGTAATAGTCCAGTAATTTGATTTTCATCTTTTGTTAACTAGGATTTTTCTAGTACGTATAATATAAGTTGTTACATTTCACAGTGCCCAACATACACAGTGTATTTAATTACTTTAGCAATTGGTTATATAAGAGCGATTATTTTAAGATCTTTATCGAAAGCAAATTTAAAGTTTCTTCTTTTTTATGTTACTTTTGGCTTTTTATTTTTGCGTAAAAAATATATTAGTCGATATTTTTTTTTATAAACTATGTTACATTTAAAACTGACGTTTTTTTCTTCAACATTTTAAAGATTAGTTGAAGCGTATAATATATTGGACACAAAGCCAAACATTAAAACTGCGAATATCAACTAACTCAAGACTTTTATTCCGAAAGTAAATCCCATGAAGTAAAGGAAGTTTGCTACACTAAACAAAAATTACAGTATGGGTATAGTTGCCATGAATTTAGACTTCTCGTTTTTATCAATTAAACTGTATTTTTCTTTATCTAAGTTACATATATCCAAAAAGCAATTTAAGCAATGTAATGCCTTTTTGCAGATGATATATGTATTGTGTTATCCTCACCTACAGCTGTGTCTGCCTTAATATTACTTTAACAGTTTGGAAGATTTTTCACTGCACTCTAAATAATAGGTACATCTCCAATTTTATTAAAATGTCTTTTATTAAAACAGTTGTTAAAAAAAAATCCCGGTATAGCATTTCAATTTTAGGAACATCAAAATGCAAATCAGTAGATATTATTAGATTAAACAAACTTTCATACGAAAATACGTTAAAAGCAGTATTATTATTCTTTAAATAACGCAAAAAAAAATTAAATTTATATTCTTTTTTTTCATTTTACAGAAGAATATTATCTAACGCCCAAAGAGGTAAACGATTTCTACAAACCGTGTCCCCCTCCAAAACCCGTAAACCAAATCACGCCTCCAATTCTAGAGGTTCCACAAGATGGCAATTACATGACCATGAACAATATACCAGGTAAAGTTTCCTAATTTTATCCCCGAGTACGATTAAATTAACACTACCGTTATCACAGCGAAATTAACGCCAAACGAATCTGTACAAAAGGAGAAATCTCTAGAAAGAAATAGGAATAGGATGAAACCGTCTTCTTCAAATTCCAACATCAGTTCGTCACTTTCACAGTCGAAAGAAACCGTAAAACCGTCACCAGTATGCGAAGATAAAGTTCAAAGCGAACTGATAGAAATTCTCAACGACCTGAAGAATAACGTTCATTCGATCACGCAAGCGGAGAAATTGGTGGAGGAGTGGAAAAATCGAAACGACGTCCAGAAATCATTCCGAGAAAAAACGGAACAACTCAACGAGATGAAGAAGAAGTACGAGAAAATCCAGAACGAAATGAAAAGTGCCAATAAAGTGACACTGTTCGATCGAATGACAAAACTGTTCGCGTGGGGCAAAAATAAGGAGACGAAACCTATTGAGAAAGAGATCAGTAGTAGTAATAGCAGTATCTTACCGCTAAACGCGAGGCCTATTAGCAGTTTAAGCATACAAAGCACATCCAGTAAGTTGGGAAAGTGAAAATTTTGCCTTTGTAGTCACTAATGATCCATCGTATTTGCAGGTTCTGGTTCTTCAGGGCGAATGAGCACAATTAGTGGATGCAGCTTAGGTGATAGTGGAACTCATTCTGATCATGAAGACCGAAAGGTATAAATTGAATTTATTTTAGTGTTGTTTTTCTCTTTAATCCTTATTTTTGTATATTTTAATGCTATTTTTCTTGATGCTAGGAAGTAATACTTTTTTAAAATCCTTAAGAAATTAGTCTTTCTGTTTAAATAAACAAACATATAGACGACTTCTTTATCAATACAACAAAAAAAAAAACACTTTCCTAGAATGAACTAATACCATTTAAGATGACAAAGTTGAAGGCGGTTCAAAAAACAAATTTAAATAGCTTTAAAATGGATTTATAAATATGAATTTATTATGGTATTGTATGAACTTGGTTTGGTTTAAAATTATGTATATAAAGAGGTTGTTGATGGTGCTAAACAAAATTATGATATTCCCTAATGATTAAAAAATTGCCTAATATACTTCTATAAAAAAGTGTCCTTTTTTTAATTATAACGACGTACGCCACTGGTAAGAATCTCATTTTCTTGTTCCCATTTAATAACCTGATGGATACAGGTATCCCCAACCAAACATTTCATTAAAATCGTGGCAAAAATAACCTAACTATAATATGGGCGTCATGAAAAGTGAGACAGTCTGTATATGTTACGGCTAAAGGATAAACTCGGCTAGTTTGTATACAATCCAGCTGGTTTACAGAATATCCAATCAGCTGGTTTATTTATGAGAAAAGTGACTTTCTAATAAAATAGCGGAAGTAGTTAGTTAGTTTGTACACTATGTTGTAATATTCGCTTATTTGTTTACTATGAATTAGGTTAGATATAATAGCCAGAAATGTTAGCTACATTATAAACTAGCCGCATAACATGAAAATCAGAATAATTTGTAATACATATTTATTAACAAATACATTGGATATTTTATAAATTAGTCTGAAAGTTTAGCGAATTTAGACACTGAATATGTTTTTACTAAGTTGTTTGGCAAAATAAAAGTTTCAGTTTAAAAAAATCTTGAATAATGTCTCTATCATATCGTTTGACATGTCTTTACTTGTTAGAATGGATAAAATAAAACATTAAAGCAAAATGCATATAAATCATGGTGTATTCTAAAGTTCAAACTACACAGTTTCATTTAATAATGCCTAAATTAGATTGTACTTCATCATAACCCTCCTGTTTAATAAAATAACGTCTTTTTTCTTTATGTTTGCCGCGAAATAAAATTTTTGAAAAAATATCATAATATCCTTTAAGCCATGTTCTACAAGAATAGAAGTATTTGAAAATGGAGAACCTGCACTACTCTACGTTACATTGTGATATATCAGTAATGTAACGGATAGCACTGTATGAATTATGAATTTTATTTTTTTTATAGAATACCCGTAGGTTCTCCATTTTCAAATACTTCTATTCTTGTAGAACATAGCTTAAATAATATTATGATATTTTTTCAAAAATTTAATTTCGCGGTAAACATAAAGAAAAAAGACGTTATTTTATTAAACAGGAGAAAAAGGGGGTCATAATGAAGTACAATCTAATTTAGGCATTATTAACTGAAACTGTGTAGTTTGAACTTTAGAATACACCATGATTTATATGCATTTTGCTTTAATGTTTTAATTTATGCATAACCAAACAATATTACTTCTGCGATTATTTTATCCATTTTGCAAACTTTGTTCGCAAATATCTTTGTAAATAGATACTGTAGAGCTTTAGGAAAAAATACGGGTCTTCTAATTTTAGGCAAAGACTTCAAATTTAAAATATAAAAAGAATTCAAAACATCAAATTTTTTAGGTGTTCCGGTTGATATGGAATGACCCATATACGAGCTCAAACATACACATAATAAACACTTGTAAGAGCATGTATATAGATAAACATAACCTCATCAAACGCACAAGAATGGGAGTTTATAAACTAAGCCAATATGATTATTTCATTTGACTATATAGAAAGTTTTCCATACAATTAGCCACATTTACTTTGGCTAATATGCATGCCGTATAAAAATGTTTCTATTTTATAAAACTAGCCAATATATCTTGAATAGCTTTCAAACTAATTAAAATGTTTATAAATTAGCTAAAATATTCTGGCTATTTTATTAAAAAGTCAATTTTCTCCTACATAAACCAGCTGATTGATTATTCCGTAAACCAACTGGATAGAACACAAACCGGCCGAGTTCACACTTTAGCCGTAACATCCCAAGTAGCAGAGTTTAATATACGTCGATATTACGTCTAATACGTGATATGAACGTCCATTAAACGTCATTTTACATCACTCTGCTACCTGGGATATTTAAAACTGAAATCTGAAACAAAAAGCCAAAAAGGTAAGCATTCATATTAGGTAATCAAAAAAAAAAAAATAGTACTTTTAAATATTTTGTTAAAAATACTATATTTTTTTTGATTATCTAATATGAATACTTAATCTATTACTTCAATCAATAAAAAAAAGTATGAAGCAATGTTCGAAATGCGCTCTGTGAGAAAATTGGTTCTTCAACTTGAAAACAACGCTTGCTTCACTTCCTATAATGGAGAAAACAAACACGCAGTCGGTTTTTTTCCCCTGAGGCATGAGACTTGATAATATCATATTTGGATATGGTTTTGGCCACGTAACAAAAAACGGCTTTTCTTATTTTCAAATTTAATGAGTATGTAATGAGAAAACTGAAAAAAACCTCTGAACTTATTTATTTAATTATTTAACTGATTACTGCATGAAATAACTTACCTTTGATATTTTAAAGAGATGTATTTTTATGTAATGTAATTATTTTTTTTTTTCAGAATTTGCTAACGAATTCTTCTGATGATGACTTCCGAGGTATTATCAGAGATTTAAAAGAAAGCAATTACATGGTACCACCTGCTCCAAAACCGGTGAATTCTTCTCTGCTCAACAGCAGACTAGTATTTCCCACTATTGAGGTAATTATCAACTGATTTTTAATACTTTCATTATTACATTATAATATAAATAAGTAGGTATTCCTAAAAAAAATTTAAAGCTTAACAAAATAAAATTTATTTTAGGAGCGACCTCCACAACCCATACCAAGACCTGTTGATGAATATTACATTCAGTTTCCCCCATCAGGTTTACCAGTACAAAGTAAGTTACAATATTAATTACCCATATTCACTTATTATTTATACTTAAATGAATACTTATTTAGCCCCACAAGAGGACAATGTGTACATAGAATTTGACTCGAAGAACAACCCCGAACCATCATCTAGTCCTTCGGCAGAATACATGAACATATCAGCTCCCCGCAAATCACCAATACCTGAAGACCCCGATACTCACGAATACATGAACTACAGGCCTCCTGTACATATTCCAAAGAAATAATGTTTGTTATGCAATGTATTAAGTGTTAAGTTTCAAATTCATAACTCGGTGTAATAATAAAATTCACATAAGCTATGGATTATTAACAATTACAAACACAAATATAGATGTAATTAAAAAATAATAGTAATGAGATATTGTATGTACGTGTATTATTAAGTAATTTATTTATTATAAATTTTTTACACATCTCTCTTTATTGTTTCTTTTTTTATATTTTGTACATTTAAATAAAATATTCTTTTTTTCAAATTGCGTTTTCTTTAGGTACCTATGTAAAGAATAGGAATGTGCAAATAACAATAAAATGATTTAACAAATAAAAATGCATTTACTAGAAGTGGTTATTTTAAGTTTTATATTGTATCACAGCTTTCTTTTTTGTTTTTATTTAAGTAAATATGCTACGAAGGCTACACAAAACAACTCTGTCAGAATAAATATGCTGGTATATCATACAAAGACAAAACACAACACAATTTAAAATATGATTGAAAGTTTAACTTTCATTAATTAAAATCAACAATATACACCAAAAGCACTTAGTAAAGCCTAATTTTAGTGTATATATCTAGCAAATTGCAAGAAATATTCTGGACACATACACTGACACACCACTTCTAGCAATCATTAACTTAAAAAATTGGTTTCTGTTTATACACCAATTTTGTTAGTTATAAACACCCGATAGTGCATACTTTGACCAAATCTTTAAAAAAATAACATCACAAATTGGAGTATAAATAACTTAATGGTATTATATACCCCTTCAAAAATATATAAACCCAAAGCCACAAAATGAAAATCCTAGTACAGAAACACAATGTTACGCATTAATTTTGGGTAGTCTGCGATTTTGTTGACCTCTCCATCCGACGTTGTTGCTGTTCCAAGGCTTTCCTCTCCCTTTCTATACGTTTCTTTTCTTTCAAAACCTCCATGGCTTCCCATTCTAGCTTCTCACCCTCCCAACCGGAACTTTCATCCCATTCGCCTAATTCATTGCCCTATAAATGTAAAAATAATTAAAATATTTTTTTCTACCCCGTAATCACAATAAACAAATTATTTGTAATCCGGGCCTTGAAAAATAATGTCACATGCAACTAAAGCAATGTTACGGAGTGAATATATCACAATTCTAACCATACATTTTAAACTGGACTGACTCCCAATCCATTATTCACGGCCGCTACTTAATTATTAAAAACCATTATAATATGGATCTTACCATTAACACTAAATCCGGAGCTAATGATAAATTGCTGGATTGTTCACAGTTTCCATCATTTGAGCTAACAAGAAGTTTCTTCTGAGAAGTGATTCGTGGTGTCATATCTTGAAAATAATCTGCCTGTTCTTCGGGAAATTCTTCTTGCTTTTGTATTTGAGCTTTTTGCTGCCGATAAAATTCAATATGTTCCTGCACAGTACTTGGCTTTTTACCTATGAAATGTTCATCCTCCCAATTATTCCAATTATCAGCTTCCACTATAGTTTGGGTATTTGCAACAATGCCAATGTCCGTGAGAGGCTCGACGTTCGATAATCTTCTTCGTCGACGAAAACAGCACAAGGCTCTTCGGAAAAGAGTTATGAAAAACAATAGAAGCGACCTCATCTTATTTATTATTATCATTGCTAGCATCTTTTAGGTTACGTATCTGCTATAACGTCCTACGTATAAACATTATTATTAAAAGTATAGAGTAGATTTGGCATAGCATATGCCTTTAACTGTATATATAAAAATTAGGCTTATTTAGTACGCATATTTGTCTAAAGAAATATTAAATTAGTAAACATGTTTTTAAAGAATACAGCAAATATGTTTGTCAAAAGTCAAATCAAACTTCAAGATGGTGACACACCGGAACCGCACGCCTGCCACAACAGTAAATCTAAAATATCATCGAGGCGGGAAAACCACATAAAATTTCTTTTATTAAATGGTACAATAATTAGTTGATTTGAATAATAAAGAAAAAAACATTGTAATCTAAATAAGGTTTAATTGTTTAATAGCATATTGAATACATACAAATTAATGACTCACTTTTCCCATTTTCTCCTTTCTAAATCTAATATAATATAAAAATGTATATAAAAAAAAGTTATACATTTAACTTCTCACACATCGCTGACGTTTTGTGGACCTATCAAGTTCGCATTTTTCAAATGGACTACATTTAACGTTTCCACAGTAGGTTCCAGTGGCAGAAGACGCTATGGAAATTGGAAAGATTAAAACTCTACTAATATTAAGAGAAAACTTAAAATTTACTTACAAGACTTCTTTTGGTCATCACCACTGTTTCTCAAATGATCTGGAACACAGGATTTCATATTGCATATGTTGGCGCAGCAGCGCCTTCCGAAGCATTCAGAATCATCTTTACATTTTGGACTGCAACTTGTCATTTTACTAGCCAAGGGACATCCCTCTAAAATATCGGGATATACTTATTAAATAACTTTGAAGATAACAGAGGGGAAACTATATGTGCCCCATTTTTGCTGATAATATTAACCGAAACAATTAAATTGATGCTCATATCTCTAATTGTTATTGCTATGTGTACATATTGTAAAACCTGTTGCAATTTCTTAAAATAATGATACTAGATAAACCCATGACTTACTATTTTGCGCGTTGATTTCTACTGCCAACACTAACAAAACGATAGATGTAAAAATTAGTGTTTTAACTGCAAAATAAAAACTGTTGTTTAACTTTACTTTCAGTTAAAAAAAACTTGTATCTTACCCATCTTGATTTCCTCTGTTGACTATCGCTATTAAACAACTGACAAACTGACTAGTTTCTTTTCGTTATAAAAGGTAAATGTTATACGTAAAGTTAATCAAATAATAGCCTGCGGTTATGTGTAATCGAGAACAACTTTTACACCTCCATTCAAATAATTTGGGACACCGAATAAAGCAATGGCGAAAGGAAAAATCTAATAATTAATTGAGAGAATAATAGTTCAGATTAAATAAGCAATTTTAAATAATACAAATATTATTTTGATATTCCTGATGTAAACCAATAAAAAAATTGGAAAAAGAAGTAGAATTATTTGCCTGCGTACAAATTAATTTCCACTGCTGTATATATATTTGCAAATCTTGCTACAATATGTAAATCCGGGGGTAATATAGGGATATGACTAACATCCTGTAATTATTTCGCACGTTTAAAGAGGCTCTGATTATTAAGTTTTACATGAGCCTACTCCTTAGCAAATCAACTGCACTGAAGTATAAAACAGGAGAGCATTTAAAGAATATCTATTTTATATCAACTGTGATCATAGTGCAAGATAAAATTTCCCATGATAATATCTGCTGTGTAACGACTGCAATTATTGTTTTAATTAGCTTCTGTTTATATATAACCACAAAACAATATACCTAGGTAGTACAAGGACTGAAATAAAACATATTGTCTTATTGGTATAAATAAGTATAATTTATTTATTGTTAAACTGTTGTTTATAGCTATACCTGTGGTAAAACTTTATTTTACAAAATATGTTTTTTTTTAATAATACTAGGTATGTGTAAACGCGGAATATTTCAATTTATCGTTGAAAATTCGGTCTGCTACCTTATTAATACACACACAAAGTGCATTCAACATGATACCACAGAAATAAAAAAGAAAATATCATGATTAAAATTCATAACAAGTGCTCACTTTCAGTAATTCGCTGTCGTAAAATATATCATTACAAGGTTAAATAGTGTTTTGCAGTGTCCTAAAATCACAATGGTATACGTAAATATAAAGTGAATATATATTATACTGTGTGAATCGTGAATGAAGAATGGGAAATCTGAAAACTGGGAATAGTATAGAGCCTAAAACATGAGGATTGAGCGTAACATGCCTTATACAAATGTTGCTCGTTTAATACAGGATGTTCAATTAATAATTTTATTTCTAAATTTCCAAATAATTCAGCAAGTTTTCATAGAGTCAACGTGAAAATTGATACTACTACGCTTTTTAGCATAATGAATAGGATTTTGTCATCACTTTTACCTTCATAGAGAGCGCTAGTTACACCCTGTTAAATAGGTAAATCGAAGCTTATCTTTTTTGTGTATGCAGAATCACATAAACCGAATAGAAAATTTGAAAGAGCAACCTTTTTTACATGAAAAATACATATTTGTTTAATTTTGATATCTTGATACGTTTTCGAAATATTTGCATTTGAAAGTTTCAATGCATTTCGTGCTACTACCGTAATTTTTAATTCTTAAAATACAAAGTTGGCTTATCCATCTGACAGCTATCATTATTTATGCTTGTTGGACACTGTACCCTGAAAAAACATCTATACAACACAGGTCGAGTAAGCGAACCGTGGTGCAGAAGATGCGAACTACAGGAGGAAACGAGTTTACAATGTAATCTCCA
This sequence comes from Protaetia brevitarsis, assembly GCA_004143645.1. NCBI lineage: Eukaryota > Metazoa > Arthropoda > Insecta > Coleoptera > Scarabaeidae > Protaetia > Protaetia brevitarsis. The sequence continues at coordinate 30,607 of RXPK01002263.1, read as the reverse complement.
CATGTATGATTTGAAAGTACTCCGGCAGAAATATTATATATATTATATAACGATCTATTGGAGACCTCAAATGTTCTAAAGTTTCTACTGGGCAAAATACTGGCCTTTATAGAGAACACCAAGCTACTCGAGTGGAAGTAAGAGATTCAATAGGGATGGTACAATAAGCACCTAGCTCAAGTGCCTGGACTATAGGAGCCCACCCTAACTTAATGAATGAATGAATAAGTGTTCGAGACTGCCTTGATAGCATTTTTATGCTTATTGAAAGATAATTCCCTTAATAAGAATTGTTTATTATTTTTTATTGAAATCAATAACATTGTCCTTCTGGATGTGTTAATAAATGTGCATCGAAATTTTTAAAATCGCTTGGGTTAATATTCTTATCAAAAGGGAGGTTTATTTGAGCATTTAATCAATAATTAATGTATATCAAAATTCATTGTTGCTGAAGATTTTTTGAGTCAGTTTTATTTTATTGTAGTGGAATTTAAAATTTTAGGAATGTTATCCTAGTTAAGTTTAAGATTTTATACTTATTAAATATTAGTTTTAGAATTTTTGATTATTTATATTACTTTTTTATGTTGTAATGAAATAGAGAAAGTAACAACTAATATTTAATTAATAATGTAGATATAATCTCAAACGATTTTTAATCCTTAAAAAGCATTCGAATCATTGCCGAGTATCCGAGAGCACCTGCATAAGACGCCTGCGCCGCGCCTAGCCGATTAGCTGGGAACGATAGATTGTAACCGTGCCCGTGGATATACGTCACCGATCGGACATTATGAGTGCCGGCGATTGTACCTAACTATCAATTTATAATTTCTATACAATGTAATTCAATACATATATTCATTGGTTATGCTATATCTATTTTTAATTTTCATATAAGAGATCTAGTACGTATGTAGGTGAACCACAGTCGGTATTTTCCACTTTTTTACTACTGCTCAAGATATTATATGTAAATTGGATCATGTATTAATTTTTATATATCTATATGTTTATTTCTTGGAGTAACCATACACTTAAAAAAAATAGTAATACGGTTCGTCTGTTTTAAAATTACATAAGTATCGCCACTTGTTTTTTTTTCTGGTATCCTAGAAATTAAACACAAGTTATTACCCAAACTAATTAGACATACCATGCTGGCAGTGGTGGCTCGTGATAATTGTATGTGGAGGCTCTTAGTTTTTAACATACACAGGTGTAAATAATTGCAAATATAAATAAAAAAAAAATGATAAAGCAAATACAAGACTCGGTTACGTTGGTTGATATTTAAATGTAAGAAGCATAATGCATTTTGTCAATTTAATACTCGATATAGGTACGCGAGATTAACAAAATAAAAGCTCTGAAACAATACAATATACACAAATGGAATCGAAAACGAAACTATCAATGCAAAAAATCAAATGCAATTTTTTTTTAACAACTCGAACTGAGGGCCAATGTTGCCATTGCCACATGAAATTTGATATCGATAGAATATGATGTAAAATAACAATAGATCGGATGTCAACAATAGAGCGGAAGACGTTAACTGAATTGCCTCGGAAATTATTGTACTTTTACGTTCGTTGTAAATATAAAATGGACGTAAAAGCACGAAAAAGTAGCATGATGAACAGCTTAATTTTTATAACTTGAAAAGTTTGCCCCCTGTGTATGGTTTATAGAAATCTGGGATGGCAGAAATTATTTTAGCTTTGCTATGATAGTTACATAGATGGTAAACCAATCAGTATATTTTTAGGTTGCAAGCAACAGCTGCCACTACCTAGTACTACGATTCCGAAGGTTTGTTCGTTGGTGCCATGATACAAGAACTCATACTCATCTGAAAACCAAAACTCGTCTTTTTCGCGCATGGCCCTCAGATACGTCATCACTCGGCTGTCGCCATTATTGTTGATGTATTTACCAAATTACTATATTCACTTTAACAAGTTTCAGTTTATTTTTAAATCATTAGAACACTTTATTTAGTTTTTATTTAATGTTTTGTGTCAGCTTATGCTTGTAGTAATTTCGATTTATGTGTATAGTGATTTTAGTTAGGTGTTATAAGTTCGTTTTAGAGTTTGTGTGGATAAACTGTTTATAAACGTTGTAGTGGAAATTCTTGAGTGACTTTCATTCGTTTGAGGGAGCAGAATAAAAAGAATTGATAAATGAATTTCTAAAAAAAGAAAAATAAAACACTGCACCCACAATCATTAATTCTTTCTTTTTTTATCTGCATTTTTTTTATTCCAACACATCTAAAATCATCTAAAATTTTGTTTCAATGCAAATTTGATTGAAGGAAATGGCAAAAAAAAAACAGTTTTATTGATTTTCATAGAATAGATTTTAAAAAAAATGGGAGTTAATTTTCTTTACATTGGTGATATCTATTAAATTATTGGATTGGTAGTACTGTTTGGCCCTCAAATACGTCACACCTAGATGCGCAAGAGCATACCTTATTTTCTTGTATCATGGTGCTAAACTGGCTTATCATTAGAGTGGTCAGACGTATCTGCTTACAGGGGCCACACTCGCCTCGCGCTATGCAGAACGTTTAGCCACTTTCAAAGCCGTTTTCAAAGCAGTAAAATCACTCCCTCCGATTCCTGTATCTAGTATCAGCGTTAGTGGAGTCTTCATGCGAAATAGTATAATTCTCCGTTAACGTTTTACGCATTGTAAATGTAATACAATGTCAGGCGTAGAAAATCCCAGAAAACGACCATTGTTTCATAATGTAGAAAAGTATATCGGTGAATTCCATCAGGATTTACATTATGGTGGTGCCAAAATAGTTTGTACAGTGTGCGATAAACAGTTATTGTGCTGGCACAAATCGGACTACATATTGGTGATGCTGCATCTACTCCATTATATACCTATAAAGATTATTTTAATTATGCGAGACCTACAAATGTCTGAAATCGGAGCTAATCTAGACGTGGCCCCAATTCGCCGCTTGTCTGCATAAATAACTACAGAGCGCGTTTCGTCACAGCGTTCGTTTTGTATTTAAATGTGTGTGTGTACGTGTATTTATCGGTATTTTTGCAGAAAATAAAAGCATTTTAATGATTAATTTGAGACTTGCGATGGAGGGGCCATGGCTCCGTGGCTCTTTAAACAAAGCCGCTCCTGTTTATTAGTAATCTTCGAAGGCACTTGACAACTGGTAAAGTTTCTCTATAAGCTGATAAAGCCTACATTAAAATAGGGGAGGATTGAATTTAATGCAAAGAATTTATCAAATATCTCGGGGTTTTTTCTGTTGATAAATTAAATTTTAAAGCGCATTTTCAGTATGTTACCGTGAAATGTAGGGAAATGAGTAATAAAGTTAGAGCATCGGCTAGGTGTGCGGTTTAAACGGTAACGCGGCGAATACTATTTACAGAGGCGTTATATAATCGGCAATATTATACGCGGTAGAGATATGAGCGGACATGTATAAAATTAAAGAAATAAAAAAAATAATCAGGACTCAAAGATTATTAACGGTCATGACCGCGAACGCGTATTCATCTATTTCGACTCACGCGGCGTGCGTTATTTCAGCAGATTCTATTTTAGGGAACCTACATTTCGCAGGGACGTGAATAAAATAGTGTCTCTGGGTTTAATTACGGCAACGAGAATTAGATTAGAACCTGGCGATTTAGTAAAGGTGAGTAGATATCGCGGGCATTTCATCCCACGGAATTACAAAGTAGCACTTTTGGAGAGGATTAGAAATGTTTATGGATGTGTCAAAGGCTGAGAGTGGTACATGGGTGGCTTTTGTTGTTGTTGCAATAGGGGTATTGAAATATATAATCAAAAGTTTAAATTAGGGGATCCTTGCAATAATTTTCAGGCAGAATTAATTGCAATAAATCACAGTAGTATGCTATATTAGGCGCGAGTGGGAATTTATATGGAACGTGCAAATTAAGAATTTAAAAAAATCCGACTGATTCGTTATTAGATGCTTGGGATATGCTGGGTGAGGGGAAAGTAAAACTTTTTTGAAGTGGTGCTCACATAGGTATAATCGGTAATTAGAGGATCAATTAGCGAAAGAGGAGATGCCTACGGAGGATAGCGCAATAATTTGGTATGGGTAATTTCGGCTAGCATAGTTAATGTGATGTGTGTTGATAGTGATTGGCAGGGGGTGAAATATTACTTCAAATGGGAGGTGGGCTACGAAATTTATCGCTAACATCACACGTTTTGGAAAATGAGTGTTAATTTGTCGTACCAGGCGGTAGAATTAAGATGGTCCTGGTAACTTTAAATTATTTTTATGTAGAACTGGGAGGGTTAATGATTCGCATTGTGAATGCAATGGGGTAGATACAGCGGGGCATGTATTATTTGAATGTCCACTTACTGATGAGTGGCGCTTAGACGAAAGTTAGGACATTAGCTACAAGGTTAAATTGGTCGCAACGCGAAACAGATATTAGAGATAACGGCTGCTAAAGAATTAGATACTGCTGTGGACGAACACCTTTGAGTTCGCGAGAGTTTTTTTTTTAAGCGGCACAGATGTTAATTTTGATCCCGATTTACCTTTTTCGATGTCGCGTAGAAATTCTCACAAACATTTTTATTTTGTAATTAAGTTTTTTTAATTGATTTGATTTGATTGTTTGATTAATTTTATGTAATTGTTCAGATTACATTAAAGCAGAATTTTCTTCTAGAACAAATCTACCATTTTGTTTGTTAGAGGATTTTGAATTGTCCTTTGTAAATGTAAATTCAGGCAGGTTTTATTTTTGGCCAGGACTTTCAGTCGATGGTTTTGTTTTCTCTGCAATTTGTAATTAATGTTTTTTTTTTTTGATATAATAAATTTTGATTACTTTCACCCACATTTTATTTTTATGATTATTAAGTTATTAAGTCTTTTGCGCCCTTTTAAATTTTTATCCACTGAGCTAGTTGATTTAATTTTTTTTTTTAATACGCACAGCAATACGTTACGGCATGATATTTAGATTATAGCTATTAGCGTAGTTTATAAAAATATACTTGAATTAAGTATTTAAAATATAAATCTTTAATTCAATTGCTATTGGTTATATTGGTTAAAATATAATTATTTTAAACTAGATTAAGTTATTGCTAAACATTAGAATAAGTACTACTGTTTTTTTATTTGTATTTAGATCATTACTGGTTCATTCTTCTGCTGTTTTAATTTCAAATTCATGATGTGTGAAGAACGGAGCAGCTGGATGGCGCGGCTGTCGGAATTAAGAAGACGTGGAGGCTGCCTCAAATTGCAAATTTAGTATAATAACAATAATAATAATTTGCTAGCTTTTTCCCTGGTTTTCCCTTATTCCATGGCGAATGCTGAGAAGTCAAATAACTAAACTCCTTCTATGGATGCAGACATAATAACAACTGATAACTGATCGATTCTTATATTTTTGTTATTAGTATTAATAATCATAGTAAAATTATTTAGTTAGAGTAGGAACATTTCAATTGTTATAGAATCCATATAGTACTTAGAAGGGGGACCTGTCCTATGATAATTAAGTCATTTTAGTTGTTGGAAATTGAATAATAGCACTAACTAGCTGTTCTAATTAATCACTTTACCATACATGCAACATGTTTCGGCCTAGGTTATCAGTAGGCTTCTAAAAAACAAATTTACAAAATGCATATAAATTGTGCTAAATAAACAACTACTTATATTTAAACATACAGATGTCAAATCTGAATAAAACATGAAAATGAAGTCAATGTTAAAACTTGAACAAATTGTGAATATTAAAATTATATTGTAAAATTTATAAATTTAAAAAGAAAATTTAGTTATTGTCTGGGATGTCTTTTTAATGTTCTATTTTTTAATGGTTAGTAGTTAAACTTATTTTAAAATATAATTTGGGTTCTGTTTCGGTTCCGGTCCAAAGAAAAAATAGCGGTTAAGTCACCATCAAAACGGTTCCGATCCGAGTCCTTGCCTAGTCATTTGGATTTATTTTAACAGACCAAATAGTTTAAATGATCTAAAGTCTAAAGCGTCAAATTTAAAACGTGCCTATTCTGCAAACGAAATTATTGTTTCAGCGTTTTTGTCCATTACTTTGTCGACACTCTGTATATAGTTAGCGAAAAAGTGTGCTTCTCCATAGAGTCTTTTCACTTTAACTTAACTCTATTCCTGAAAATAATATTGTCAGGTGATTAATTAGATTTGAGAAAACAGTGTTATAAATCTGTTTATTTTAAACCTTATTTACATGAATTGATTTTTCGTAGAATTCTATTGCATTTATGTATACACAAACGTGTTCATTTTTATATACTCCACATATCCACTACGCAAATAATGTATTTAAAAAATCGATTCAGTTTTCAACCTTTACACTTTCAAGTAAATATATAAACGCAGGTAATTAAGTAGCACAGGAACAGAAGTGAAGAAATTATTATATTGCAAAGAAGAAACAAACAAAATGAATATTTATGCAGTGTTATTATTTATGTCAGTTTTATCTATCTGTTGCATCTATGGGTTTTTACCATCACAGCATAAACCTGGGAATTGTCCAATGCCAACTGCACTAAAGACGTGCGCTCACGAGTGCAATAGCGACTACAATTGCACAGGTATTAAGAAATGTTGTCCGAACGCATGTGGTGTTACATGTCAAACTCCAATTAGTAAGTATAAATTGTCATTTGGTCGTTATAGTCTTTCACAAACCTTACGGCAATTCTATAATTTAGTTCCTCCGAAACCTGGAAACTGTCCGAAGACAGGGCTCTCCGGGAATCATGTTCGAAAGAGTGTGAGAATGATTACGATTGCAATGGCAAAGGAAAGTGCTGTTTCAACAATTGCGGTAGCACCTGCCAGGAACCCGTGTATGAAAAACCTGGATCCTGTCCACCTTTGCCTCCCGGAATAGTTGGATCTTGTGTACAAAATTGTACGAACGATTTCGATTGCGCCTTTCTGCAAAAATGTTGCTCGAATGGTTGTGGACTCACTTGTCAAGAACCAGTTATAGATAAGCCGGGAGCTTGCCCGAAGCCACTACCGGGATCACTACGAATTTGTGTTGACTTTTGTAGAGACGACTATAATTGTCGCGGTAAACAGAAATGTTGCTCAAATGGATGTGGTCATGTTTGTAAAATTCCTGTTCCTAGCTTCCTCGATTTAAAGTAGTGAATATGGTCAATGCCGTAACCAACATTCTTAGAATCATTTTAATAATAAAATAGACTTGCTTGTATTATTATTCGCACAGATAACAACTAAAAACTTTTTATACTCTAATCGTCAAAATTTAACTAGGTAGGTATAGGAAAGCTAAGGGTAGGAAAGAGCGCGCCGCTTTAAAATATAAAGATAAAAATAGACATATAGCCGTGTCTCCCACCACATGCCTAATGCCCAATATCGTTTCAAAATTGGCATCGATGCGTATTACAAGGTTATTTTATGTATAGTATAAAATCCCTATAATAAAGTTAAATTTTATCAACTATGGCATATATTTTTTTTATATTTAAAATACTCTAGAATAGAGGAGATAAGTTATATTTTTTGATACTATTTATTTGGCCATACAACGATATTTTTCCAGCAAAACTAATGGAGTCAAATATATATTTATTAAATGTTAAATCCAACAAAGTCTTAAGATATCATTCAAATAATTGTATTAATTAATTATAATGTCTATGTATATAATACTATTTCGAACGGAGGAACTCAATTTAGTGAAAAGATTTCGGACCTAAAATATTCCAAGTATTTATTTAACGTTTTCGTATATATAATAACATAATAAGAAATAAAATAACCAATCTTCTCATCATGTGAATACACAAAATGTTGATCTCAACCATCTGTGCCTCAGCCCTCGAAGTTATGGTATCTCCAGTATAAAGTAAAAAATGCATTTGCATATGTATTTATCGTCCACAAGTACTTTAATTGCGTATTACCATCTAGGATATTACTTTAACAATTGTAGGATGTTTTCTACTTGAATAGCTAAATATGTATATTCAAACGCAAAACAACCATTTATAGATGATAATAAATTAAGAAAGGAACGCTTATAAAAGCTACATGTTTCGGCTGAAACTGGTCATCTTCAGATTCTTATAACGTCAAACGCAAAAAAACAAATCAAAATATTGTCACTAATTAAAAAAACAGAGAAATGTCATGAACTATAAAACTACTGTGTTTCAACAGAGGAGTGGATATGAAATACATTGCTAATTACGGTATCTACGAGTACAGAAATTGCCGTAAAGATGGCAGTTCTCCTATTTCACTATACCAATCTCTCTATATTCCATATAAGTATAATATATAATTTCATGCAGAAATTATTTTAAAACTTTAAAAGTTTTAACGCTCCCTGAACTACATATATTGGAATCCAGCTTATACATACATAAGCATAAAAATACTTTCCTAACCAAAAAGATCAACTTAATTTGCCTAATGATTGAAAAAAAATATCGTTAAGGAAATTTAAGAAAATTGTTAAAACATGGTTACAATCACAATGTTTTTATACTTTAGCTGCATTTTTTGATTACTCAGTTTAATCTAAAGCTTTAAAAGATTATCGGTCTTGTCTTTTTTTTTCTGTTATTGTTTTATTAAGTATTTAATATTTTGCTTTGTATTGACATATTTTATACTTTTGTCTTTAAAATAGATTTCTACTTACTTAAAAGAATTCTCTTCGGGTTTAATTAGATAATGAGCATTTTTTATTATTTTTTTGTTTTCCTTAAATTTTGCAGTGGTGTTTCGACCATAAACTTTAGTCTTCCATCAAGCTGCCGATTAAATAAGTTCCTTGTTTGTTCTATCTTCGTTTACACTACAGTTTAACTGTGTTTTAATTATTTACCTCTTTTTACACTGCGTAGAATGATTCCAATGTTCGCTAATTTGTTGTTTTATACATTTTTGACATTATTGTTTAATTAATCGTGAGCTTGATAAAGGACGAAGTTTATGGTCTAAACGTTGTAAAATTTAAGAGATTATAGATACTTGTATAGCTGCACATAAAAACTTCAAGTTTTTAAACTAAATTAGTTTTCCTATAGAAGGAGAGCTTATCCTTTTGGAAGGACGACCGGTGACTATAACGGGTTGCGCGCCGATGGATTGAGGAGCGGGCTTGGACGTCCTGAACTGACAAACGCGGGTCGGGCCCAGCCAAGCTATAGTGCAACCAAGTAGAATTGAAATCTGAAGCACCACAGTCGAATCGAACGGTACATTCGGAGTTTTCCGAACAAAATTTGAATTTCTCTCTAACCTCAGAAGTTCAGTTCGTGACAGATTGAACAGCATCAACTGTGTTGAACTAAGCATTGATTTATTTGCTTATACTATTTCTTGGTATGTAAACGTACTATATTGCAAAGATCAACCAATAAAATGAAATGAAATGTATATTGTAATTTATTATATTTATTACATACTTACATTATGGCATACGTTATGGATATAGAATTAATTATGTATTTATTATAAATAAGATATAATTACAACGACGTTTGATATTTAAGAATTATAGAAGGAATTGTGTATTAAATTAATGTTTGAAATCAAAAACTTAAATAATAAGTATATCAAAAATAAAATAATTTCAACAAAAAACTAAAGTCCGCTTTCAGAGTCCGTCCATTTCATTTCACTATCTGATTCACTTAACCGTATGATAAATTCATTCCCCTCATCATGAAGTCTATCACGTTCAATATATTCTTTTTCAATTCATTTGACATGTTCACACTCGACCTGCCACAGATCTGGAGTAATTTCTTCGAATGACTGACGTATTAAAGTCTCCATATTAGTATTTGAATCAATATTATGAGCTGCTGCTTTTGTTTTTATCATACTCCAAATTAATTCGATTGCATTTAAATCGCAATGGTAGGGGGTAATCTTAAAACGGTATGTCCATGAGCTATTGCACAGTTATCTATTTTACTCGGGAAGTGCTTTGTTGCGTTTCACTATTTCTAGCAGTTCACATTTCAACATGGAAAGGTGATATGGCAGTCTTTTTGAATGCAACCGCGACACAACTACACTCTTTTTTGATGAAGCTGTTGGTGCTTTATTAAGCTGGACACCAAGCTAGCATTGTCCATTACAATAATTGAATTATTTGGTAATTTTGGAATCAGAACTGTCGTGAACCATTTTGCAAAATTTTCAGAATTCATGCCGTCATGGTAACCGACACTTTGTACACAAGTTTTAGATTTAAATATCAGTAAACATCCCTAGACGAAACCCATACTTCCTCCATCATGAGCTTTTCCGTTAATATACATATAAATCGCCAAATTCGTGGTCCATACACGAACTCTGCATTCTCCAGATCACAATATTTTATAATATTCTGGAGAAAGAATAAGATTTTATCCTTCGCGATTTCGCCTTAGCCATGGTGTAATATAGCTGAAATTTATATATAGAGCGCGTACATAAAAAGTAAGATTATTGTGGGTGTATTGTGACTTAATATTTAACTTTTAGTAATTATATAAGCCTTTTAGTTAATTTTTTTTCGGATAAGAATACTACCTTTTTTGAATCAATATGTAATAGGTATATGTTATGTTAGTGTCACTTTTTTGATTTGTAAATTGTAATTGTACTTATATATTTTATATAAGCTCTTTAGTTAATTTTTTTTTCGGATAAGAATATTACCTTTTTTGAATCAATATGTATATGTTAATGTCACTTTTTTTTGATTTGTAAATTGAAATTGTACTTATATATTTTATATAAGCTCTTTAGTTATTTTTTTTTTTCGGATAAGAATACTACCTTTTTGAATCAATATGTAATAGGTATATGTTAATGTACTTTTCTTTTTTGATTTGTAAATTGTTTCGGACTTGTTTCAATCCACTTATTTTTTTGTGGCTGTTTGAAATAAAACTATCTATCTCTCTATCTATCTATACATTTCTCGCCGCCACACTATCGTTGATTGACCGCGATAGCTTTCACAAAAGCTGTTATTTAATATATAAAAACGGAAAAAATGGTTAAGATGAAGAAAATGAGATAATAACAGATAAATAGCGAAACGCAAACAAACAACCAGTAAATAAACGAAACGGGACTGTCAAAAATGAAAAAATGGGTGCGCGGGTGAGTGTGGCAAAGAGATTGACAAATTAGTTCGCATATTTTCTGGATCTCAAATCTATTTGGTCGCGCTATAACAAAGGAACGGCCCAGACCGGGCCAAGATAATTGCCAAAATTCGCATCTAACTTCTCTAAATAATAAGCATTATTTAAGAAGACCTTTATTTTTTTTTCAAATAAATATTGTGTTATTATTATCAACGAGGTATTAAATACAAATAAATCACATTATTTCTTTTAAAATTAATTAGCTACAATCGTTTTTGAATAAATCGAAAATACAAAAAAAGCGGCTAAGTTCTTGTTTCACCATATATTCAGAGTTTCAAAAATAATACGTTGAATTTGGTGTTTTTAAAAACGTAACAAGTTGTCGCGACACAAACGTGTTAGTTTTAAAAATTGCTGCTTATAGTATCTGAATGATATCTGCAATCTTAATTTACGTGAAAACATTAAAAAGTATGTGGTTATTACCAATCCATGGCGTAATTTTACGTGCTGATTGCGAAAACGTGTTCTAATACAGTTAACGAATTGTATAAAGTCAACATCTATATAAGAGACCTGTTTTCACATTAGAAAGTAAAACATAAGCCGAGCACAAGAAAAAAATGACGTCCATTTCTACACTTTTATGTTTCACCATTATGAGCATTATATATGCTGCATACGGTACTTTAGTGCCAGATAAACCAGGATCTTGCCCGGATTTGCCACCTCCAAAGATCTGCAAAATAGAATGCCAAAACGATTTAGACTGTGAGGGTAAACAAAAATGTTGTCGGAACGCCTGCGGAAAATTCTGTCTAACACCAGTCTGTAAGTACATAACATTGAATATCTGTTAACTTTACCATAACGATGTCCACTAGTTAAGCCAAAACCTGGTTACTGTCCGAAAACGCCGCAGTTGCCCAGCCCTTGTCCGATACAATGCAAAGACGATAGTGACTGTAAAGGCGGTCTCAAATGCTGTGCACACGGTAGAAGTCAAAGTTGTCAAATTCCCATTCTAGAAAAACCCGGGGTTTGTCCGAATTATCGATTGGAACCACAATGCAAGCCTGCTCCACACGCTTGTGCAAATGATTTCGAGTGTCCAGATTTGGAAAAATGCTGTTCAGCTGATTGTAGCAGAAGGTGCGTGAAACCCCGTGAATGCCCAGTGCTACCACCACACACGCTTGGTATATGCGTGGAAGAATGCAATACGGACAGCAATTGTTCAGAAGGACAAATATGTTGTTTTAATGGGTGTGGTCATGTATGCCTATAAGAAAATATTGCTTTGCAAATTCAGTTTATGTATCTTTTGTGAGACTAATTAAACATTTAAATGCAGCGTTGAATTTTTAAATTATCACTTTAAAACCTGTACATACTGTCCTACAGAAGAGTGGATTTTTAATAAGGTAAGGAAACCAGCAAATGCTACTCTAAGGAAATACGATACAGTTAAGGAAAAATGTACGTGGGCAGTTCTCTACATATATATAATACTACTATATTGCGTGTCTCGTATAAAGCCAACGATAAAACTTTTCGCCGATGAAGGGAGATGGAAAATGAGTTTCTTTGTCTGACATGGTTCTACGATTGTTTTGCACATGTGCGAACGAAGCAATTTGGTAGTGATGGGCATAATAGAATGATTTCAATAATCAAATGATTGTAATAATGGAATGATCATTCGTTGAAAGAAGAGTACAAATTTTTCCTCATTTGTTAAGAGAATGACCTTTTTTTATAGTGATATATGCAACGAAATTTAGACCTTTATGCCTTATAATAACGTTAAGAGATGTACTAATTCTGTAAATATACAAAAGTGGATAGATGAATTCGTAATAAATACTGGTAAATAATAATACATTGATGTTCATATGAGAATATTTATTTCAAACTATACCATAACAAATTCAATCAATTTACATTGTTTACAAAACACAATAGGTATTACACTGAAAAAAAAGGATTTTTTTTAAAAGCTAGCAAAATAGTTGGGAAAGGTGAATAAAAAACCACTTTTACATTTATTGATTTTGGAAAAGAACCAATTTGTTATATTTCTGATGTATGTTCTTATCCTTTGATGATATTTTTCCCTCGTGATACAATCGAATAGATATGTAGCATTTAATAATTAATTTACATAATTGCATGCAATGATTATTAAAAATCCCTCGACTCAAAATATGTAAATTCAGTTCAGGGGTATTAAAACTGAGAAAATCCTATTCCATATAAATACTTTTATAGAACATCTTCCAAGGTGTGAATATCCGTGTAACCATCGCTATCTTTTGCTATCACAGGATGATGAGAGAAAGGGGCGGCATGTTCATGCAGGTTCATACGAAGTAGTGTATGACTTGTGGTAGTCGGTTGTATGTTTCAAGTTCCAAGAAATCCAGTATTACCGGCATAATTCATATCCATTGTTTCTACAGTAGGAAACTGGGGTTCTATCATCTATTACTAAAATCTCGTCATGATTGATAGCCACTACAAAGAAAAATATACATTCAATATATCGAAATAGAATGGATATATTAAAAAGAATATTTTACCTGTTTCTTTAACTATATGTACATCAGTTCTTGATGTAGATGTACTTTTATCTGTTACTGTAGGAATTGATAGTATGGCTGTGGATTTTAGATAGAGACTTTTTCGCCCAAGTATTTTTGCACTTGGTTCTATAAAATCCTCCAGAAGAAAATAAGTCGAACAAATCAATAAAGTTGTTACATCATCTTTATTTGACAATCCACAAACATTTTTCCAGGCAGATCGTCTGTTGTCGTCTTTAGGAAATCTGAAGAAAATGTAAGTTTATTGTTACTACAATATATTCATTTTATAACTATTTGCTTTACCTATGCATAGAAGCCTTTACGTTTTCCTTTGTTTGTTGTGGCCACACAAATAGTAATATCTTACCATCTTTATATTCCAAAAAACTGAATATTTATACAGACTTCAATTCTAATTCATGACAGTTAAAATAATATAAAATAATCAACAGCAATGGATATAACCACAATATCACCAATAAACAATGAACAAGCGTTAACATACGCACAGTTGTCAACGAGAAAAACATGTGAAATTGTGTGAAATGAAACAACTGACCAACATGTGCAAGAAAGATGCATGGTTATTTAAGGTTCGCGCATGCGCATAATGCAGCCAGAACGTTGTGGCATATCCGATATAGTTGTCTCCCTTTGATTTCGGAATTTTTGAGCACATACCCGCAATATAGTAGTATTATATATATGGTTCTCTAACACGTAGACAACACAAGTTACAGCGAACGTGAATAGGATGACCAAACATCTCATAAAAATGAGATTATCACATTTTTTTCACGAAAAAGTCCCCCAGAACGCCTAAATGTCACGTTTTCTAAAATCAAACACATTTTCAAATCACTAAAACTTCTTAATTTATCATATAACTTCAAGTAATATTTTGGCTAGCTGTATAACCAATGATCGGAGAAAATAAAATTTGGAGAAAAAATTTAACGTATTCTTTTAAATGTTTATTATATTTACCTGTATGTCACAAATTATTTAGAAATATGATATACTGGCACTAAACACTTGTAAATTTCCCGCAACGATCACTACTTCTACTAATATTAGAAGTTCGGACTTATCACCACTGTATCTATCATGAAACTGTGAAGTAGGTGCCTGGAAATTTATCGTTAGGTCCTCTCAAGTATTCCCTTTAAGAATCTAACAACGGCGCAAGCAAAAGAAAAAGTGAATCTTTTCATTTTTGTCTCAGTTTAGAGTCGATCGGCCGCATTGTGCACTGGTCCTAATAAGACCATACTCACAATTATCATGTGGCCTTATTCGGAACAAGACACAAGAATGTTTTAACACCGAAAAGAAACAAAATAGGAGCAAAAGTTTAATAACTGGAGCGGTTGATGAAATACAAACCAACTTCAATTACACTAGCACCTTTGTGCGGTTATATTTATGGCATCCAACAAACGAAGCACGCCCCGCCTTGGTTTTCTAGCGGTTTAGCACCATCGAAATATTACAGACATACGCACATTCAAGGGTGCGGACGTAAACTCCGATCATATGCTAGTTATGGCAAAATTGAAGCAGGAGATGCCAACAAAACCAACAAGGAAAATGCTAAGAATACAGAGGTATAACACGAAGAAACTTTTCAACAAAGACAAGATAAAGAAAATAGAAGAGGAATTAAATAACAAATTGAGTACTACTATGCAGGAAGGAGATATTCAGAAAAATTGGAAACAAATAGAGAAAACGATTCAAGAGAGCTTGCAACATGTGCGATTCAGAGAATTCAAAAGAAACAAAGATTGGTTCACATAAAACTGTAAAAAAGCAATAGTGAAACGAAACCAGGCAAAATTACAACTTATGGATAGACCAACTAAGGTAAATAGGAAAAGACATGGCGAATTAAGAAATATAGCTAAGAAAGAAAAGCAGAGAAATAAGGAACTTTTATCAAGGTGCAAAGAAAATAAGACAAATAGAACAGAGATTTTAAAACTTCTTCTCTTATACCATGTAGTTTGATTTTTTGGTTTCTTAGGTCGTAACTGTGGAAATGAATATTAATAACTACGTTTCACTTCATTTTCAAAGCTTTTTCAAATAAAAAAAATATATAAAATGTAAATAGTGTAAATTATAAATAACATTTTTTGTTTATTAATTTAAAAAAAAATAACATGGCACTAAATCAAAGTTACAAACAAAATTTAGTTAGCGTGTCAATTTGCACATCATAATCTAGGAAAGCATACGACTTAATGGAGACAGCAAAAATGAAAAAATGCAAAGCTAAACAAATTAATTAGGCTAGCAGAAATGACACGCACAGACACACGAAACGATGTAGTAACAGATGGAAAGATATCGCACAGTTTGGAGGGAAAACTTTGATTTAGACAGGGGGACCAATTATTGACGGTACTATTTAGTCTAGTAAACTAGAAGCATTTTTCAGGGACAGCAGAATACAAAGACAAGGGGTCTCATATCCACCAAAACAGCAAGTAATTGCCTATGTAGGCGATGCAGCACTAATAACCAGGTCAAAAAAGACCTAGAAAAATTTTCAACAAAATGGAAAAGATTATAATGTTATATTATATAATATATAAAATTTGTTGTTATATATATTATATAACAACAAATGAACAAAATATAGTAAATTCAAAACGAATAGAAGAATCTATAATTAGAAAGTAAGTCACTTTGAATACTTGGGGGTAAGGATTACAAATAACAATGAAGAGGACAAAGAAATTGAAAAAAGATTGAACAAGGGAAGCAAAGCAATGGGGTCGATGAAGAAAATATTGCAGTCAAAAGGTTTTCTAGAGCAGCAAAAGTCAAAATATGTAGAACAGTAATAAGGACGACAGTAATGTACGGTTGTGAAGCATGGGCGTTGACAAAAAAGAATGAAATGTAAATAGAAGTGTGGGGGAGAACAATGTTAAGGAATATTTTTGGGGGAACGAAGACCGAAAAGAGGCGGTTGGAGGGTATTTCTCCTCCAATGTGAAATAAAGGAACTTTACGGGCACAGCATCATATTAGTTCAGCATGTTAGAGCATATAAGTTGAAGTGATTAAGACATGTAAGCAGGATTCCAAAACACAAATATTCCAGAGCAGGTCCATTACAATTCTACTACACAAGGATGTACACTCTATATCTATTTCAAAACAAAATTCTGGTAGATTTCCTGGTCTTTCATTCAGGTAGCCACTTCTTTTACCACGAGCATTTGAAGACATCAAAAAATGTTGATAAGGAGGACTGATTGGAGCCCACTTGTTTGTATAGTGTTTGTAATAAACCTGTGTTGTTTGTCGTTCAAGCAATATTTATGACTTGATACTTTAATACTAACTACCATTATTGTAATAATTACATAACATATGTTTGTTTGCTTGCTTTTTAGGATTTTTAGAATCGTATATATTGCAATCTCTCTGAATCACTTTTTCTATTTGCTCTCAATCCTTCTGGAGAGCTTCTTCCTCCATAGTAGTATTCAATGTGTGATTTAATTTTTCTTGTATTTTCTTCGATTTATTAACATTTTTAGTCTTTGAAACGTAACGTTTACTATCACAGTGACTTTAAATTTTTGGTCAACAGTCGCTGAAACGTGAAGGCTCTCAATTTCCGTCATCTCGATGCTGGTTGGGTTGTTATATCTTCGTCGGAAAGTTCTTCGGCGTTATACTGTTGTATTCTTGCTATTTTTGTCTTTGGCTTTGTTGGCATTCCCTTTCTTCCAATTTCTGTTTTGCTGACCCTGAGGGTTCGTATATCTGTAATGTTTGGATGGTGCTTATTTTCTACTAAAAGGTGATCAATCTGGTTTTTAGTTTTCTTATCCGATGAAATCCAAGCCTCTGCGTAGGTGTCTTTGCGGTCGGACGCTGTGCTTCTGATTTTCAATTTAGTTTCTTCTGCAAATTGAATTATTTTTTTCCGATGTTTGAATTTACTGAAAAAAAAAATGCAAACTAATTTAACATGTTCGCAGAATCGTATTGTCTAATTTGGTTAGAAACAAAGCAAATCTAATGCGATTTTTGTGCAAGAATAACAGGAAATGCGAACGAGAGATATGTGAAATTTTAGCTTATTATGCAGCTAAAATTTCACATATCTCTTATTCGTTTCAAGGATCTGTTGCATCAAGGCTTATATTCCTATTGTAAATCACCTTGTCTTTCAAAATGTACAAGTTGTTCCAATTCAAGAAATATTAAACCTCTAGTTATGTCCAAATATCCGTAAACATTAATACTACTGTATACATATTCAGTATTTAAGGAAATTAAAACAGCAAATATAATAAAATTATCAATATGCATTAAAATTGCTGCTTATTACCGCAATTACACTCATTTGTTTCCGAAGTAAGATATTTTATAGAAAACTAATAATTAAAAAGATTTCTTCATTGCTAATTACACGAAACGCCTGGGATTACAAGAAATCTATTTTGGTCTTAATTTATTCGTTCTTCTCGGTTTGCGAGTAATTTACCAACAGATGCAACTTTACGAGTTCTTAAAAACGAAAACAACTTGCGTCAAGGTAATCCATATCCAGATAGATATAAACAGATATAAAGCGCACTACATCAGCAACAACACCACACAAAAGTGTAAGTGTCATAGAAAACTACAGATTTGTTGAAAATGTTGTACAAAGTGGTCGTATTATTGTTGTGCGCCAGCATGGTTGTCCAGCATGCAGAATGCCAAAAGCCAGGAAGATGCCCAACTACCAGGCCAGGCGTCATAACTACATGCGTGGTGAACTGCAATAATGACTACGAATGTCCAGGATCGCAAAAATGTTGCACGATTGGTTGCATGAGAAGCTGTGTGCGGGCTTATTCTGGGTAAGCAGTAGAAATGAGTTGCTAAACAGCAACTGCTAATTTTTAACAGCTAAACACAAATAGCTGTAGGTAATTACTGGTCAAATGGAAATAACAACTAAAAGTAATGAATAGAGGAATACTTACAGATATAATAATTTTTATTTTGTTTTTAATTAAAAATAACTAATCAAATAACGATTTTTATTGACGGCAAATATCGCTTTACCGCCTCTTGACAGGAGTAGTGGAAGTAGACAATGCAAAATTTTATTAACATGCGATACCTCTAAATAAAAAGGATAGAAAATAGCGACAAATTTAATTAACTATCGCATTTTTTGACAAACGGTTTTGTCGGATGGTAATAGGTATCTAACCTTATGAACAAGATTAAAGTACTTGAATATTGAATGAAAATTTGTAGTTCAACATAATATACAATAATTTAATTTTAATGATATGATCCGATACTACTAATATTTTCTTATCTTAACGTGTGCAAATAGTGTTTGTGTTATATTAGTCAACCTAGATATTAATAATAAGGGTAGGCGCGCATATCTAATTATAGGTTTTAAATCAAATAACGATATTAAACGTGGTGTAGATGTATCTACTATTAAAAAAAACCTAATTGCATATATTTAAAAGGATAATAAAAGGGAATATCGACCGGACTTCGTAAACAAGCAGAGTAATATATCTACAGGTATTTCGGTCTGTCAAAATAAAAACTAAATAATACCTCATATTTCGTTTTAATTTAAAACATCTTCAAGAGGCACTAAAAATATACAAGTTAAAATGAAACAATATAGAAAATCACAATGAGTAATTGCTTACAAAGTTATAGGTTTAATGACAGCTTAATGACAAAATGATAAATAGTTAAAACATTTAAATGCAAGTCAGGGCCAGACATATTAACAAAAAAAAAATGTTTGCAGTTATTCATATAAAATAAATAGAAAAAAAATATTGATGTAAAATATTGCAATAAATATTACTTAATTGATTTGTATCGGCTTTAAAATTAATAGCATTACTACAATTTTTTATATTAACCATTTCCAAAAATAATCGGCGCTTTTTGTAATTAGGTTCTAATTCAAGTATGGAAATACCATTATAATTAAAACTAGATTTAAGATTTTGCACATGTAGATATAAAGTACACGAACGTTTTTCGATACGACAATCGCTCTTATGTTGAACTATTCTGTTCTTTACAATTTGAGACGTCTGACCAATATAACAACCTTGACAATCGGTACAAGGAATACTAATGTGCTACATCCTTTTGATTAAGAGCTTAAGTTTTATCTTTAATTTTAGTGAAAATACTGTCAAGGGTTAACATATTGTATTTTACAATTTGTACATTAATTAATCATACAACATTTTAAACTATTTGCAAATGAATCGCCTCCATTTTCTTTTGCTTTAATTTTTCGGTATTGGGAACCAACTAAACGTTTACATCTATTAACAAAAACTTACTAAATATTATATTATTAATTAATATTTCAGTTTTGACTATCTCATTTATCGTTTCCTTAAAATTTAAATAAAATTAAAATTTATTTAATAGTTTTTTTGTTCTCAAATAGTAATCTTTAATGATGAAAACAGACAGTACGATAATTCTTACACATCTTGATCAATTTAACTCACAGAGAAATGAGGCAATAGAAAATCATGGAACAATTTTCTCCTGAATCCTTTGAATACAAAAGAAAATGTTTGGGGTAGGTAATTAAAACGCAAAATTTAGGTTTTTCACTAATGACATTTCAGCATTTTAATTTTGTGCCATATCAAAACTTTAACTCTCTAACTCTAATGTTTTTTTTTTTTTAATTTTATTAATTACAGAAACTTTTTTACATACAACTTAATACCATCCATTTCTGGACTTAATAAATTAAAAAAAAAAAAAAAAATAGAGTTTGAAAAAGGCTTAAAAATAAAATGCCGAGGTGTCACTAGTGAAAACCTAAAATTTAGCGTTTTAATTACAACCCATACGTCAAACAAGGAGAACTAAATGATAAATGTTTTATCCCATACGTTTTTCGCAAAAAAATACTGCGTCTTCAGTAATAATTGACACGTGAATGACAAGTGAGATAACAACCCACTAAACAAAATTCGGTAACAGAAATGTTTCTGAAATGAAACATTGTTACTTTGGAAACTTTAAGTGTAACTTACTGAAATGTTTTTATTTGTGTATCAAAAGAACATTGCGTTTGAATACATTCCAGAAACATAACTGTAAACATTTAAGAAACATTTTTTAAACGTAAGCATTTGAATCATTTCTATACCATAGAGGTAAAGTGTCGTGAGCCCATTTTTGCCTATGATGAAGTCTAAGTATACCTCTGTAATTGTAGATTAAGAAAATTGTATACTGGACAAAAAATAACTTACGACACTTTACCTCTTTACCTTTACCGACTGCTCAATATGTCACGATAAGGGCTCTGGCAACGACTGAAGTTCTTCGTATGCTATCGAGAGATATATCCCATGTACGAAGAAATTCCAAGTTAGAATTAAATAGTTTTAGGTATCGCATTTCTTCATATAAATAGCCTCCAATATATTTAAGTTATTATCAGCTTTTAACAATCTTGCATCTTCATGACTAAAATTATATCCGATATAACAAAATGTCTGAAATGTGGAAAAGCGGCTGTAGACATTTTATTGACACACCAGGCATCACCTTATAGTCAAATCATAATGTTGATGTATTAGAGGCTATTAACGTGAAGAAATGAATTTTATGTCGATTGTATAATCATTATAAATTTGTGATGTACTTATACGTATGCCTTTTTTATATTTATAAAATATTAAAATAATAAATAATAAATTTGTTACAGTAAATCAGTTTTCCTATTTATATTTATTATATTAAAATAAGTGTTCTATTTATTGTTACAGATAATCAAATTCCTGCAAGAAACGAATCCAAAACCTAAGCACTTGTTCCTGCTTCAAGTATTTAAAAAATACATTTACGCCTTATATTCTTCATTCTATAAATGTATTTTTAGCTAAAAATGTTCATTTATGTAAAATTTGTTAAGTCAATAAACAACAAATAAAAGAGTCCAGAGTTTTGTGTGTTTTGAACCATATGCGAACTTATATAACCACATGTTTTTTTTTTATTTTTACTAAATTGTAATCGTCAAAATTTAACTATAATATAGTAAAGCAGAGAGAAGGATAGAGCACGCCGCTTTAAAATAGAAAAGAAATACCTATAGCCGTGTCTCCTACCATATACCTAACGTCCAATATCGTTTCAACATCGCAATCGGGGCGTATTGTAAGGTTATTTCAAGATCCCTATACTAAAATCAAAATTTGTCGACTACGGTATAAGGCAGTTGCATATTTACAGATGGGCTGAACGGGTTATAGCCCAGGGCGCCAGAATTGTAGAAGCGGCAAATATCTTTACTAAAAAGTAAAGAAAGGCAAAAGTAAATGAAGACTAAGTGTGATAAACTATGCGTGAAGAGTCTGGTTATCTTCGGCAATTGCAGAGCCTAGAAATAGCTATTATGTCCACAGTATGAGTGCAAATTCTTCAAAAGTTTAATGTAACCACTTGTTACGTGTTGAAAACACCTTTTCTTATTTCTCAACTTACCCTATCTTTTCTGAATTTATCCAAGTTCCTTACCTTTCCTAGTTACCGTCGCTATTTACGTATTTTGTATAACGTCACGTTTACCTTGAATTTTTTTTTTTTGTAATGTACGCTTTATTTGTGACCTTTTTCAAAATTCTTAAATTGTCAAATTTTAACATATATTTAGATGCTTTGATAACGTAAATTTCATTAAACTCCGTTCATAATTAGCTCCGAATTTATTCATTTTTGTTAATTGTTCACTTTTTTGGTGCGTGCTGTACTTGAAACGTTAGAATTTCGCATAATCTCGCACACCTGCATGTTGTTTATCTTCGATACTCGAATCCTATTGGCCACTTAATGACATAGCGCGGGAACTAGTTACCTCTACCCTTCCGATTTTTCACTTACACTCTAGCCCGCTAAGAGTGCCGACCTAAGAGTCTAATAGGCGTCGCCCTGCTGCAATCCTTTTCGACCTAATTTACCCGTTTGGTAACCCCTGTGGGGGGATCTCTGGTCGTAAAGAATCTACTCCTTGGAAGCCGTTTGAGTCCCTGTGTTTGACTACGAAGCCTTCTTTTTTGGACCCGCCGACGCGGATTTTGCAAGCCACGCCGCTCTACGTCGTCCCTGGACCGGGGCTTTTTCTTGTCATCTTTCTACGCTTCTATTTCTTCTATTTCTACCCGCCCCTGGTGGTGACTATCAACCCTCGTGCATTGTTTGTGTTACATGTAAGTTAATTTTAAGATTTATTTGCTGTATATTTGTAGTAACGAACTACCATTGATATATTAATAATTTAACGTAATTTTTTTTTTGTATTTATATTTCGTCTTTGATATCATAATTCAATTTACTTAATTTTTTTTTTTTAATCTAGTCTTTGCGGTCATTGTCAAAATTAATGTAACTTGTGAAATCATTTTTTTATTGTTGCTTTCTTTATCTTTTCACCTTAAAACAATGGTAGGTCGTAGTCATTTGCATGCTCGATCGAGTACGTAGATTTGATTTATTGTTTCTTGATAATTTTACAATTTTTTTGAATAATAACCCGGCACTCCCACCAGTTCATGTCATATATTTATACATTGTAACCATGTTAAGACGAGGTTCACCGAATTAAGTGTCAATATAACAGTTAATTATTCTCTTTGCGTTATTTAATTTACTTTAATTTAATCGACCTTGGCGCACTAGTGTTGTTTTTCTTGTCATTTAATAACATTTTCATTTAAATTTAACTATTTAACAACATATTAAAAAAATTCCGCAATACCAATCCTTGTTTCCCCGACTGGTAAATAGCCATTCTGGGCTGTGGTTAACTTACCGGGCGACAGCGTCGGGCTAGTGAAGGCAACAGCTGATAACCCAGTGCGCTCACTCGACATCTCTCCGGCGCCTCCCTGGCCGAACCGACTCCGATAGTCGCAGCGTGGGAAATAAATAATAATAAACGTTGTGTTTATTTATCCTTCTTTCCCATCCTTTGGTACTTTGCGATCATTTATTTTATTTTATATCAATAATCTTTTATAAACAATATTTTATTTTCATTATTATTTAACCTAGTCTCATGCTTCTGGAAAATTTGCTACTATTTATTACGCCCTGAGATTTCACTTGTAGCAAATTGGCGCCCAACGTAATTTTTTAACACTGTAAATTAAACTTTTAAATTTTTAAATATTTGTAAATTTACTTTTCAAAAAAAAAATAGTTTAATATTTGTATTTGCGGAATTTTGTATGAACTTTTTTTTTGCGGTGGGGAGTGACACGCTGCGCGTTTTCAATTTATTATTTGTATTCTTGTTTATATTTGTTTATTGTTATGTAAGTAAGGACATATTTTGGTATATTGTAAATTTATATTTGTCACCATTGCTTTACAATTTGATATACACCACCTCCGTAAAGACGAACTTATTTATGAGGCAAAATTCCGTGGGCTATCCTCGAATGAATCTCAAACTGTAGATGAGCTTCGAAAATGTTTCGTCCCCTCATTCGCTTAGAGAAGCACAGAATAGTTCTTTTTCTTACCCCGAATTTAAAATAAACCATCTCAGATGAATTAGAATTAAATGAAGGTAAATTTCTGAATAGAAACTTAATATCAGATTGTGCGGCAAATCCTAGTAAACCCTCCCATGCTGTTCGCAGCCGTCTTCACCATTACTTGAATAGAGTAAATAGAATTCCTGTTACCACTTAACAACGGAACAATCGAAACAACGTTCTATGCTATTAGGAATTTCCTTGTTTATTAGATTCTTTTGACCCTGTAGACATGTCAACTGAAGAAATAAAAGTTAACTTCACCCGCAATAGTACCTTCAAGTTTCTGCATCTGTTCCCCAAAATCTGTCTACCCGTGTATTTAAGTGGGATTTTGAAATTTAGTGGAGAACCTAAAGGTATTTCATTGCACAACTTTCTGGAACGCGTTGACGAATTAAAAACCGCCCGTGGTATTTCTGATACCTTATTTTTTGAATCGGCGATGACTTATTTGAAGGAAAAAGCTCTTATGTGGTTTAGGTCAAATAAGCACCGTGTTTCTGATTGGGAAAGCCTTTCTATACTTCTCCGACGACATTTTCGACCACCGGAATACAAGACTCGTTTTATACCAGGACATTCTAGCTCGTACCCAAGATCAGACGGAATCCTTTGTGGATTACTATTCTTGTATGTGTTCTATGTTTCGGCGTTATGGAGGTAGCCTGAAGATGTTCAGCTAAACATGTATTATAGGGAACTTAGCCCATTTTACACCATGAATTTACCCTCTGTTTCTAATCTGGCCGAATTAGAAGATGAATGTCTTAAATTAGAGAGAAAGAAATTTAAAGTCGATCATTATAAACCACCTTGTCGTAAACGAAACACCTTTGTTGAGCCTGACTTTGCTTTTGTAGCAGCAAGTGCATCTTCTACCCGCGAGAATAGTCGAGATAGTTCCCCTCAACGACCGAACTTCAGATGTTTTAATTGTGGTGATATGGGCCACCGATTTAGTTCTTGTTCTCGTCCCTTGAAACATTTCTGTTATAAATGTGGACACCCCCGAAGTTTCGGTTCGGAATTGCCCGAAAATGTTCAAAAAACTCGAATCTAAAGGCGTTAGTTTGTCGTAAACGTCCTTATGAGGTTTTAAATTCGACCGAAAATCCCAAATTTGACAATAGAATGTTATTAGGACTACGTTATATCTCGGAGTGTCAGGAGATCAAAGACCCTATCTTGAAGTCACCGTGCCTAGATTATCCTCTTATTGGTTTTATAGATTCTGGCGCTTCACGGAACACTGGTTGGACCTCGAGGATATGAAATTTTATCACAACTCGGACTAAAGTTAATATCTTACACTATCGAATGTACTGTGGCTAGCGGAGATAAATGTATGAGCCTTGGTTACATCTCTGTACCCTTCCGTTTGGAATAAAGTTAGATTAGTCGACGTTTCTAGTTCTTCCTGATATTCCGCACACATAATCCTCGGCGTAGATTTTTGGTAAAAATGGAAAATAATTCTGATTTATGAGACAAGATATTTGGCATTTTTCTGAAACTAACCCTACTGCGAAACATCGACATATTTCGAGCAAGAATTCTTTGGGACCCCTTTCAAACAAATGACATTATCACGACTAGTGGACGAACAAAGTCGTAATGTGACTTCATTAGCCGTACTCACCTCGTTGCTCATGAAATCGAACTTTTACCTGGGGACAGCGTCCCATCAAACAACGTTACTATCCGGTTATCCCGATCAAAACAAGAAGAATCGCAGAGTGAAATTCAGAAAATGTTGAAGGCCGTATCAATTGAACCTGTAAGAGTCCCTGGGCTTCGCCTGTTTGCCTAGTTCAGAAGAAATCAAATTAATAGTTACCGATTTTGCCGTCGATTATAGGAAGTTGAATCGGTACTCGCAAAGATTCGTATCCGTTACCCTATATTTCTTCTATATTGGACAAGCTTCGAGACGCTAAATATTTGAGCTCACTTGACATCAAGAGCGCGTAACTGGCCAATACCTATAGCCGAAAATTCTAAAGACTGTACTGCCTTCTGTGTACCCCAAGGATTATAACCGGATTTATGTCATGCCGTTTGGTTTAACCAAACGCACCTGCAACCTGGCAGCGGTTAATTGATTCCATCTTAGGTGCAGATTTACAGCCCTCTGTTTTGGTGTATTTTGATGATATTGTTATTATTTCAAAGGACTTTCAATCTCACTTAGACACCCTAAACGAAGTATTTAAACGACTTCGAGACGCTGGATTAACCGTGAATTCGAGAAAGTCAGTTTTGTAGGCCTCAGTTGAAATATTTGGGTTATATTGTCGACGAATTAGGACTAAGACCTGACCCGAGAAAGTCCAGGCTTCTTGAACGTTACCACCTCCTAAAAACGTTCGTAAATACGGAGATTTATTGGCACAGCTTCATGGTACCGACGTTTCGTACCGCAATTTTCACCGTAATAGCACCACTGTCGAATCTCACACGTAAAAAAGGTTCCTTGGAAGGACTCCCTGATTGTGAACAAGCTTTCCAACAACTGAAAGAAAATTTAGTATCTGCTCCACTTTTAGTATGTCCGACTTTAAACGTATGTTCTCTGTTCAAACCGACGCTTCTGCCCTACGGTTTAGTTGCCGTTCTAACACAACAATTTGACGAAGGCGAAAAAGTCTATGTTATCTGTCCCGATCATTAACATCAAACGAGCGAAAATATAGCGCTACCGAGCGAGAATGTTTAGCCGTGATCTGGGCGATCGACAAGTTTGCGTCACTACTCGAAGGATATCATTTTAGAGTTATTACGGATTGTCATTCTTATATGGTTCATAATCTCAAAGATCCTGGACGCTTAGCGCGTTGGTCATTCGTTTACAACCTTATGACTTTGAAATCATACACCGGAAAAGGTTCTGAAAACGCCCGTTCCCGACTTTCTTCACGTTCCGTACCTGCTGATCAGACGTTGTTGATGTTAACCCCGAAAATCAGACGAACGATCGTTGACATATACAAACAAATGAATAGGAAGTTGAACAATTCCCAAATCGTATCCTTGTTGTGCGTGTTGAAAATGAAAGCTGTATATAATTTGTCAAACACGTTATCCCACTGAACACCCGAATTAGGAATGGAAATTAGTCTGTCAAAATCCCAGCGCGTAAAGACATCATTAAATCTTGTCATGACGACCCATATTGCGGACATATGGAGTTTCAAAAACTGTTGCTAGAGTTATGCAGAAATATTTGGCCGGAAATTTCATGTGATGTCGCTAGATACGTCCGTATTGTAATAGTCTGTCTCAGTATTAAACCTATGTAATCGACCACCTGCTGGACGAATTATTAGTCAAACACCTAGCTGCTACTCGACCTTGGAAATTATCTGTGCTGATTTTATTGGGACCACTTGCACTTCAATCAAGGACGTTCTTATATCCTAGCCGTGTGCGATTCTTTAGTAAAGTCCGCATTATTATTTCCCTTACGAACCGCCAGGGAGCTAAGCGTAGCAAATCTCGTAAGAGCAGGTCATTCCATGTTTGGACCCCTAAAATTATCATTGCGACAACGGATACATTAAGAGCAACTATTCAAAGATAATGGCTAAGAATACGATCCGAAATAGCTTTCATCCGATATTACCATCCACAAAGTAATCCCACCGAAAGAGTTAATCGAACCATTTAAGATCATTTAACATCGTACGTAACGAAACCACCTTACTTGGATCATAATCTACCTCAAAGGTTTTCGCTATAAGATCATTAACATGAATGACTAATACCCGGATTCGTAAACTTGTGAGAACTAACCTGAAATAGTATGAGAATTGAGCCCTCTGACTGCCGCAACACCTTATCAAGACCGCACACGTTATTAGCATCGCCGGCTATACCGTGACTACGAGTAAGAATCCAAAGCGCATGTAAAGCCGCACCCGTACAAATGCGACGTCGACCGAAAAATTCACCCTAGGACAACGGTTTGGCGCAAAATCCCGTCTCTCCGAGCTACTAAATACTTTTCCGCAAACTCGCACGAAGTATGGACCATTAAATCGTCTATATAGTCTCACTGTACGTTTAAATGATTCTGGACGAACTGGTATGACTATAAGATTGAGCCCCACCCCGTAAATCGCCCTGCTTTGGCCAAATACCTCCGCGTTCCATCTAGTCCCAGATACCACCAACTCTCAACTTAACAACGAATACACCCCAAAAATATTGACGAATTTAGTTCGCCTCTGTTGGGCCATAATACACAGCCAAACGTCGGTCCCAGATACCACCATCTCTCCCCAGTGACGCAAAGCTATTGAACGATGCGGCGAAGATTCTTTACCCCCGATTTACCCCTTTTGTTTAGTTTACGTAGTTGCTTTTGGTAGCATCTCTTCTGTTTAACCACACTAGCGCTTTGGGGTTGTGACTTAACCAAGTACCATACCTTTAACCGCCTTCGTGCCTCGTTCGACCGTTTAATAATTGAACTTCTTTTAGCTTCTTAGTTCGTTCAGCGAAGATTATCCCTTTTGTTTAGAGTATTTTTTGAGAATCTTTATTCCTTCTATCAGCTCTGCTCTATCATCTGGAGGCCGTCCCGACTGTGAAACCTCGAAATTTTGTTAACGTTTTGACCTGTTTGTTGCCAACCTACTTTTTTTTGTATTTATCTCTGCTTTGCTATTCATTCTTTATCAAAATTTACACGTAATTTCTTCTGAGAAAAGGGGATTCTACTTTAAACACCTTTTCTTATTCTTCAACACCTATCGTTTTCGTAATATCCAAGTTCTGACCTCCTAGACCGTCCATTTACGTATTGAGTATAACGTCACGTTTAACCTATTTTTTTTTTTGTAATGTACCGCTGATTGGACCTTTTTCAAAATCTTAAATGTCAAATTAACATATATTAGATCTTTGATACGTAAATCATTAAACTCCGTTCAAATTACTCCAATTTATCATTTGTTAAATGTGCACCTTTGGCGTGCTACTTAAACCTTTAGAATTTCGCATATCTCCACACCTGCATGTGTTATCTTCGATACTCGATATCATGCCACTTAATGCATATCGCGTGAACTAGTACCTCTACCCTTCCGATTTTTCACTTACACTCTACCCCTAAGAGTGCCGCACCTAAAGTAATAGGGCTCGCCTCCCTGCTGCAATACCTTTCGACCAATACCCTTGTAACCCCTGTCGGATCTCGGTCGTAAATAAGATCTACCTCCTTGGAACGTTGATCCCTGTTTTGGATACGAGCCTCTTTTTTTGGGAGTCCCCCGCCCGGACCGCTTTGTGCGAAGCCCAGCGCGCTCTACGACGTCCTGGACGGGCTTCTTCTTCATCTGTCTACCGCTTCACTTCCTCTTCATTCTACCCCGCCCCTTGGTAGACTGAAACCATACCCCCGTGCCAAATGTGTTACATGTAAGTTATTTAGATATATTTCTGTATATTTGTACTAACGCAACTACTATATTATTAATAAATGGTAACTAATTTTTGTATTAATTCGTCTTTAATAATCCATAATTTCAATTCTAACTTAACTTTATTTTTTTTTAATCTATCTTTCTGTCATTGTCAGAAATTTAATGTAACTGTGAAATCATTTGTTTAATGTCTTTCTTAATCTTTCACCTTAAAACCAATGGTATCCAGTCATTGGATGCTCGATCGATACGTAGATTTATGTATTTTCTGATAATTTACAAATTTTTGCATAATAACCCGCACCCACCATTCATTCAATCAGACTAACATTGTAACATGTAAACGAGACTTCACGAAGTTCAATATAACAGTTAATATATTCCGTTGCCGTTATTCTAATTTTAGCTTTAATTAATCGACCTTGGCACACTAGTGTTTTCTTGTCATTTAAATAACATATTCATTTTAAAATTTAACTATTTAACAACATATTAAAAAAATTCCAATACCAATCCCTCTGTTCCCGACTGGTAAAATAGCCATTCCTTCTGTCTTTAACTACCGGGCCAAGCGTCGGGTAGAAGGCAACAGCTATAACCCATGGCGCTCATCGACATCTCTCCGCGCCCTCCCTGCCGAACCGACTCCGATAGTGCAGCGTGCGAAATAATAAATAATCAAACGTTGTGTATTATCACTTCTTCCTACTTCTTGCGATCATTTATTTTATTTTATATCAAAACTTTATCAAACAAGATTTACTTCTTCATTATATAACCTAGTCTCTGCGCTGAAAATTCTACTATTATT